>VYZP01040376.1:141404-175648 GCA_013400635.1 Hypocryptadius cinnamomeus
AAAACCAAAAAAAACCCCCAAAAACCAACAACAAAACCAACCAACCAAAAAACCCAAAACAAAACCAAGCAACCAAACCCGAAAAACCATGATCACCACCACAAAACAATCCATGGGAAAAAAAAGCTCTTTAATGTCATACCCATTATCTAGTAAGTAATGGGTTGAATTCTCAGGCTAATTGGGCTAATTGGTAGGTTTTGGATTCTGAAGGTGGGAAATACCCAATGACCACACACCTCTTGTCTAAAGGGAGATCAGCACCTCCTCAGCTGGCAAAAGTATGGTGCAAATTCCACAAACTGCAAGGCTGATCTTGGAGGCAATGAAAATCCCTTTCACCATATTCCAAATCATAAACAAACACCGTATGTTGAAATTGCCATATTCTAAATTTCACAAAAAATTCCTTTTAAGCATGGGGTCTTAAAAGTGCTGTAAAAAAAATGTCACATCTGGAAATTTCAAATACATTAATTTCAAATCTAATTCATCAACCTTTTCAATGAGCAAGATAAAATATACTTGACTCATATTTCAAGCCAGGTATCATCAATTCTAATACTTTGCTTAAAGTCATGTCAGAAATAAGAGACTTATTTAAGAGTATTCAGCAAAACCTTTGGTTCTCTTTCTTATCTGACCTACCTAGCTCATCCACAGCTTTACAGCAATTGGGTCATGTGAGAGCACAGGCTTGGGAGATTTCCTGGGTCATATATAACCAGATCAATAAACCACATGCCCAATTCACTGGACACCAGTCCATTTTGAAACAAAGCAAGTCACAAGCCTTTCAGCAAACTCACACTTTGCCTACATGCAGCCAAGCAGACTTTTAAATCAGCCAGATTTTAGAGATAGCTGCAAACAATTACCATTTTCTATTATGGTTGAAATATCTTCCCAATGGGACAAACCTCTTATAGATACTACTGGAAAATGAAAGCATAATTCTGTTTAAGGTTACTATTACATTAATAAAAATATCTGTTACTAGAACTTCTGTATTGAACTCAGTCCTCTTATTTCTAAAAGTAATTTTTACCATCCAGTTCCGTTTCCAAGCGGCAGGGCAGCTGGTGTGCTCCATCTTCCCTCACGTTGTGGGTCTCTTCCAAAAGGGGCTCTCCCTGGATTTCTCAGCTCTTTACTACCCTTGGCTCATGAATGAGCACCATGAAGTACAGTGGTAGCAGGGGAATCTGGAGCTCTGAGGCTTTGAAGTTGCCCATGAAAATAGTGGCAACCAGTGGAGCTCCCAAATTCCCGGTGTTCTCCAGAGGCAGGGAGGGAGGCATGCAGAAACTTGAGATTTTTATGTGGGAGGTGCAGACCCACCAAAGGGGGCAACCCATGGTTGCGCATGCAGCCTAGTAAAAGGAACCCATCCACCTCACAGTCCGTGTGGAAAACAGGCTGGGAAAAGGGAAGACGGGCTGGCAATGAGATGAGGTTTCCACAGCCATGCTGGGAGAGAGCCAGTGAAGCCCCAGAGGGCCTCAGCTCAGGGGGTGCTCCCTCCTGCAGGTTAAATCTGCACCGCCACAGAGCCTCCCAGCAAAAAATCCCCTCAGCACCTGGTGCTCATCGGAGATTCACAGCCCCCATCAGCAGAAGTCCGTGACTCCTTTCCACATAGACCTGTGTCCCATCTCAGGTTTCCAGGCTCCAAGAACACTAAACTAGGGGAAACTAAGTCCAGGAAAACCAATCTCGGGAACTTGCCATTGCCTAGACGGGTTGTTCGTGCCACAGCTGGGAGCGCCGTTCCGAGATCACCGTTCCCTGTGGGAGGCAGATGTCCTCAGAGAAAACCCCCACAGGGAAGCGGGAAGGAAGGGCGAGGAGGACGGCGGGGTCACCGTGACCCCGGGGGCCAGTGTCCCTCAGCCGGGCGCCGCCGCCTCCGCCCGCCCGCGGGGCCCCATCCCGCGCCAAGGCTGAGGGCCTGGGGCCACCTTGTGGCTAATGGCGCGGATTGCGCTAATTCGCTTTAATTTGCTTTAATTCGCGTCTTCCTCTGCCCGCGGCAGCAGAAGCCTTGGCCGTAGCGTGGGGCCCACCAGTGTCCTTGTGTGCTTCAGGAAGCTGAGCGCCTCCGGCTGCTGGCTCAGCTCTGTCCAAGCTCCAGCTTCCTCAGGGTTTCCTGGGAGCCATCCAGCTTCCCAGGGTTACGTGTCCTCTGGCTGCCCTCCTCGGATGCTGGGGCTACAGCACTTAAAACACAAGCTCTTTGAGTTTTATTTCTTTTACCCAAACAGCTTGGAAACTAGGGGCCCTGTTTGTTGACATAACATGCATATTCTGTTTCCACCACTCAGTCCTTCTTCGATTCACAGGAAAACCAAAATTACTGGCTCCAGAACACCTGGAAGGTAATCAGCACTGAAAAACACACATATCTGCAGAGGCAAGGGAGAGCTTCCCATGATCCCTCACTTGCAAGAAGAAAACACAAATCCACATGCTGCTCTCAGACCCCAGGAACAGCCTGATGACTCATCAGACAGATGACACTTCTGTCTGAGATCTGGCAGTGGCTCCAGCAGAAGGTGGCATTGCACTCTTCACCAGGGTACCCCAGGCCTACCACTCCAAGGAGCCTGTGAACCCCTGTCCCCTGTTTTCCTTCCTACCCTAACCAAGCTTCCTCTCCTCTGGCCACCTTCCCATATCACTGTGCCAGTGCAACAGAGATGCAGACCTGGGTGCCCAGCACAGCTCAGCTGACACACATCTCACCTAACACGCTGTTGGCAAGGAATGCTAGTGGGACAAAATAGAGACAGAGCAGATCTAGTCAGGAAAAACATAGATTTAATGGAATGAATGGAGAAGCTCCCAAAGTCCACACTGGAGCCACAGCTCTGACTCTGACACTTTACTCCAGGGTCAGTCCTTCCTTTCTGCCCACCAGAAGCCTGGGGATGCTTAGGAACACTGGTGCTTGATGTGCCCCTTCAGAGCTCTCTCCAGGGAGAGAATTAAGGTGCATTGCTAAATCCACACAGACTATCTCCATGGCAGCCTCTTCATCAGCCCTTCAAATCTTCCAGAGAAGGGACCTCAGCTCAGAAATCCCTCTCTTCTTGGTGAGTGAAGAATCCTTGTGTTATCCAACAGGTGGCAAAGGCTGTATGGAAACCATCCTGGGGGGAGGGAGGGAGAGCCACACTGGTCCTAGCAATGAGATTCGAGCTCTGTCAGCATCAGGAGGCCAGCTCTGGTAGAGGGAAGGGGCTGTTCTGTGCCTGGCCTGGAAGGCAAGTCCTCAAGTGGGCAGGTGAGTTGGTGGAACCTCTGGAAGGCAAAGACAGGCACTAAACACAGCTGCAAGGACAAAAAGTGACCTGGGCCCTCCCCTACCAGTCGTGGGTTTCATTCAGCCAGCCAGGCCCAGCTGCAGATCTGCTCGCTAAATGCTGGAGATGTCCAAAATAAGGACAGTCAGTACTTCAGAAACCAAGGGGATAAATTCATCTTCCAACCACTTGTCCCATAGCAAGCACTGAGCACATGAGGTATCTAACACAGGGATAATGGAGGAAAGCTCTGTCCTCCATTTGCTCCAGGCCAGGGCTAGAAAACAGTCTGAAGGAAGGCTGGTGACCAAGTACCTCCAGGTCATGCCCTCCACCAGCACAGAGCCTGTGCACACAGGATTGGCTTTAACTGGGACAAGTTCGTAAGGGGTTACTCTCATACCACATCATGCTGTGCAGCCTTGCCTTGCCTCTGCAGCTGTTCCCACTCCTCCCTGTGTGTGCTGGACACAGGGGTCAGGGGCCCATTGCTATCACAACCCATTCTTGAACACTTGCAGGAGGCAGGAAATGAGAGGGATCCTGGGGGTTCAGGACTGTTTGTGAAACCTCACCCTGAAATCATGAGCTGTGGCAGGGATAGGATGTTCATCTGGAGCAAGGCCTGGTTTTCTAGCTCCCTGCCTCTCCAGTGTATTACAGGGCAACCAGCACTGCATCACTCTGGAAGCAGGGTAGATCCAGAGCATAAGACTGATGGGAACTCCAAATTTCCAGTGATTCCTTCCATTCCAACTCTATGGTCTCAGCACAGACTGGTAAACTCAGCTGACCATAATGCTCAGGGGATCTGGAGCTTTCTCAGAGCAAGTCCTCAAGCCTCAATTAAGGGCAGCATGGAGATAATCTTTATCCTCTCCATATAATGACCTTTTTCCTGCTGGTACTTGCGAAGAGACAGAAGAAATGAAAAAAGCGTACCAAGAGGCAGCAGCCAGCTTGGAGCAGCCCTCCAGCATGGCAGAACTTAAAAAAACCCAGGTCTGTTATAGCAATTAACTCATTTAATTGATTTATTCTGGGCTCCTTCCTAATCAACCTGCAACAACACACAAATGATTCCACTGCAGGGCTGGAGTTCAACACAGAAGCACAGCCCATGCCCTGATCCCAGAGCACCAACCTCACCTCTCTGAGTGAGCCTTTGATGGTGGAGAGTTTGTAGACAATCCAGAGAGGGATGCAGACCATGGAGGAGAGGGCCAGCAGCCATCCCAGAGTGTCTCCCCACCATGGGTACACATACTTCTTATTGTAAGTCAACGGGGTGTATTTGACCAAAGAAAAGAGGAAGGTTGCCTGGCAAAGTGAAAGAGACCAAGAAAAGAAAGAAAATCAACACCATGGGCATAGAGAGGTCTGTCTGGTAAGTACACATCTGCAGAGAGACTCATGGTAAAAAGGAGCACCTCAGGGCAGCAACAGAGGAGACATCCCTTAAACAGGGTTTGCTGGGACAGCCCCCACGGGCAACACTGGTCATGACATCAAGGAGCTTGTCCCACCACACCTTTGTCACAGCTGAGCCTCTCCCCGTTGTTGAGCCCCACACCTGGCTCCCAAAGCTACAAGCACAAATAACAAAAGGCCCACATAATCCAGGCCACATAACCCCCTACATATATGCACATCCCTCTGTATATGTAGGTGTCTGTATCTCAGAGGCACCCAGCTCCGACCATCTCCCTCCTCACAGCTCTTCCTCCTGTGTCCTCACCATGCAAACAGCAGGGGTGATGAAAAGCCAGCAGTATTTGATGATGGGCCATGGCCGGTAGCCGATCATATCTTCAATGTTATCGTAGAAACGCTCAGCACCTGCAGAAGACACCAAGGATGGGATCCCTCACTGCTACCAGGGAAGGAGGGCAGCAGGGTCTGCATGTCCAGGGTCCTGCTTCACCACTGTTTAGGTGCAATAGCCTCAGTGCAGCCAACAGTCAGGTCAGGGAGCTCCTCAGGAGTACAGCCAGCTTTGGTCTTCATCCTGGACTAACTTCCTATCCTCCCAGAACAGTTCAGTAGGTCAGCAGGGCCAGCCCCTCAGCATCTCCAAGGCTAGGACCTCAGCCCAGGTTTTACCCATATCTGGTGACTGTCAAGACTGTGAGAGAGGGCTTTCAAAATGTTTGAGTCTCAAGCCCTCTGAACACAGGCTGAGAAAAGATTTTTCAGACAGCTCCAGTTTCCCAAGGAAGGAGCATCTCAAAAGCAGGAGTGCATAGGAACATGCAGAGGATATCTGCCAAGCAGATCCCCAACATGTTCCTGTGAGGAAGTCCCTGCCAGCTGAGTCCAGGGGCACCAAAGCAAAGGTTTAGATTCTGCCTTGCACTACAAAGCAATTGCCAAGTTAAGCTACCAACCAAAATTTTGAGAATGAACCAGACAAGACTGTGAGAGGCCAGAGCCGTGGATCCCCCCGAGTTCATACTCACCATAGACCCAGGCAATGCAGAGAGTCTCAAAGATGGCCACAAAGAGCAGGCACATGCCACTGGCAGCATAGTAATCAAAGAGCTGGAAGACATACATCCCACCCTGGGAAGGCCCAAGTGGGCAGCAAGGTGAGAGAGAGGGGAGAAGAATCAGGCAAAGAGCTACAGCCAGAGCAGAAAACAAACTCAATATCTCCCCCAGAGCTGGAGGCATCTCCCTCTCTGGGAAAGAGTTCTAGCCTACAGAAAAGGCACATGCCTTGCGCCCAAGGCCTGACAGAGACATGCAGCCACCCTGCTGCTCTCAGCAGTCTCTGCAACCCTTCATTTTCAATGCAGGGCAGCACAGCAGATGGCAACTGACTGCCAGAGACTGTGGGGATGTTTTATGAGGAGACAAAACCTAGGCAATTCTTGTAGCTGGAAGTGAGGATGGAAACCCCCCTTTAAGATATGCAATCCATCTGATTGACTTTAAAGGCCCAATTTGCAGAAGGAAGTAACCACACGCAGCCTGGTTATTTCACTGCCCAGGTCTGCAGGGCTGCCTCCAAAACAAGCCTGTGGGTAAATCCAGGCACAATGTTGCATGTACAACATCAGAGACAGCTTTTCCAAAAGTTATGCCCAAATGAAAACAGAAAGTGCCAAGAGCATTCTAGCAGCATCAATCCACACACGCATCTTGCTAGGCAGAGTTCAAAGTTTTAAACAAGAACAGTTTAGCTCCCAGGCAATCACAACGGTAATACAGAGGATATCAGTATAATAGATAAGGGGTGCCCTGAGGCCTGACAAGTTTCCTTATAGCAAGTGTTCCTGTAGCTCCATTCAGGAAGAAATAAAGGACAAGGGCACTCCCCATGCAACAGGCTACAGCTGTAAAGGTTTGGTCTGTGTCAAGATAAATTTATAACCAAAACACAGGCTGTCCAGAGCTCCAGCTATCAGTCTTGGCAGGAGGAGTATCAGGACTGTGACTGGCACAAGCAGTAAGGGCTGGAAGGGAAAACACGAACGGCATGAGAAGGGCAGGGCAGCCTCCTGCAGGCACAGGGCAGCAGGATGGGACTCAACAGCAAACTCTCAGCCTCAGTGTAAGACCTCACCACCCACCAGGTCCCACTCTGTCCTGTCAAGTATCATGCAGGTGGTCTGAGCCCAAAATACCTCTGTGAGCATCACCAAGCCAACCAGATATGAGAGGATGGAGACCGCCAGGATGAGGGTTTCTCGGCGGTTCTTCTTGCGGAAGATGGTGGGGTACATGTCCACAAGAGCTGTCACAAGACTCTCCACGCAGACAAACTGCAAAAGCAGAGATCCCACCTCTGTCAGCCCATCCTCACCAGCTTCCCAACCCCACTGGTTCCCCCTCAGCCAAGCTGAAGCCTGTCCTGAAGAGACAGTGGCTTTTGTCTGGTAGGGAGTCGCTCTGCTCCTGCAGCTTTACCTGGCTGTCCAGTCCCAGCAAGACAATCATCAGGAAGAAGAAGCACGCCCAGAGTGGGGAGAAGGGCAGCATGACCACAGCCCGAGGGTAGGCGATGAATGCTAGGCCAGGCCCTGCAGGGAGAAGGGCTTTCAGGGCAATGGCACAGCAGTGGCAGCACAGCACAGCTGGTTCAGACCTGTCTGAGGCAGCAACCCAGCCAAGGCACAACTTGTGGCCATGCAGCCTCTCACTCTGGTAATATCCGTGCTGTGCATGAAACTCAGGCTACTGGAGCAGTGAAGGAGAAGCAGGAAGGGAGGTAAGGGGACACAGCAACCTCTGGCTGCTTCACTGTTGCAAGGGCTGGCAGCTAGGGGAAGCCTCTGAGCCCAGGGAGCACAGCACAAGCCTGGGGATATGCCATGCAGTCACCTCAGCACCCTCCCCACAAGAGACAGCAGCTGCCTAACCCCAGCCCTCACCCTTAGAGGCAGCTTTTATTAGGATCAAACCTACTGCATTCTCAGTACTTCATGAGTGTGCACTCATTTCTCTCTGCTTTTTGGAGGCAGAGAGCAAGGGATTGGAATCTGCAACTGCAGGCATCCCCCAGTGGCTGGGGGCTCAAGTGGCAGCACCCCCACAGCCCCATGCCACCAGGGTCTTCACTCACCTGACTCAGCCACGTTGGCGATGGGCACACCCTGCTCCTCTGCCATGAAGCCCAGAATGGAGAAGATGGCAAAGCCAGCCACAAAGCTGGTGCCACTGTTGAGGAAGCACAGGGCCACACAGTCCCTGGGAGAAGGGGGCAAAGCATCAGCCAGCTATGACCCACAACTCATGGCAGCCCCCCAGGACAGCACCTGCTTTTCTGCCCCAGCCACTGTGTCTCTCCCAACACACCTGCAGCTTGACTCAGCACCAGGAGCTGCAGAAAGATGCCCCAGGCTGGACAACACAGCAGGACTCCCCCAAGGGAAGCCTTGTCCAAGGACAGCATAAAGATGCATTGCTTACCTAACCTCCTTGCTTGTGAGATAGTCTTCCCATGCATCTAAATGCCAGGGGTTTTTTTCTGGTTTTTTTTCCCTCTCTCTCCCCTGGTCCCTCCTGTAGCAGCATGTAACAGTTTATTTTTGTCTGAGAAGGGAACACTTTTTTTTCCTTAATAGATTTCTCAGACCAGTTACAATCTTCTGGGTTCTCAGCACTACTAGTTATCTCCTGGTCTTTGCATTATGAAAAAAAGATAATCACAGCCATCCAATTTATTTTCTCTGATCTATTCCCTTTTGTCTCTGTTTCATCGCACTCTCATCCATCAACACTTTAAACTGAACATCTCTTATCTATCCAATTCCTTTTTACGCTTGAGTCTCCCTAGTCCTCTTGTGACTGCAACCCTGGGGACAACAATAACATTTGCAGCATCATTCTGAGATATTCTGAACCAAACTGAATGCACCCCTTCTGGCATTTCATGGCCTGCTCTGACTTTATTAAATGTTACTCTGCAAATCCAGTGTGATTTTTCTGTATCAGTCTTCAGTTGTATAGCATTTTTGGGGCTTCGTGTTCCTGCTTGCATGTTAACTAGGTCAGAGCCCCTGCATCATACAAATTCAAATCACTCCTTCCAAAGCAGAGCTACTTGCACTGTCAAGGACTGCACAGCACCCAGTACCACTGTTCTGCCTTTGCATTTGGTTTCTAAATTTCAATGAATTTCCCATCTGGAAAGGAAGGCCACACTCCACCAATCCCAGCTACACAATGGGAAGCCCAAGCCCAAATCTCATTTCTCCAGGTGCTATGAAGTGCCTGCTCTCCACTCAAATTATATTCTCAGTAATTTGATACAAATTCTCACATGTTTCAAATAGTTCCTCGTCCTTCCTCGTGTTTCTCCCTCTTTCCCCTGGATGTATCCATGACAGGTCAAACCCTCCTTGGAAAGGCATAGGCTGAAAGGTGTTCTCCCATTATCTGGAAGGTGGGAAGGGGTGTCATGGTAGAGAGTAAAATGAGGGGATGGCCAGATCAAAGAGATGTCTGCAGATTTACACCTGGAAGGGAACCAGGAAGACCTGAAGAATTCCCTTGCTGTGACAGGAAACAAGAAATGGTCAATACTGTTTGATGCCATCTTGGACCACTGCCATATGAACAATGGTTTCTACTGCCCACATCCTATTCCAGGTCACCTGGAATAGGTGACCTGGAAATAACAAAGTACCTGACCTGGTATAACAAAGTGGGGCACCATGCTGATGTCCCTCTCCCCTGCTAAATCCTGGTTCTGTCTTCTTATCCAAACTAAGCCTGTAGAGCACAGGACTAAATCATTAAAACTGGGTCCATGCCTGGGAAAGGCTAGTCGAAGTTTTGACACTAAAACTAAGACCAGTGTTCCTAGAAGAGCCAAACAGCTATAGGGTAAAAGCATAGCACCATGTGCAGACAGAGGTCTGTCCCTTTTCTACAGCAACTCCCAGCTGCAGTTACAGAAGGTCTTTACAACCCTTCGGCTGAGCAGCCCCTGTCATCATCTCCATGTTACATATTAGACTGGGGATGCAAAGGGCTAATGTCCAAGGACATGCTGAAGGCCAGAAACAGATCTGTTATCTCTACTTTTCCTACAGCTTTTTCTCTCAAAACTGAATGTGGGAGAAGGGACATGAAAAGAAACAAGCATCCTAGCCCTGCTGTTGGAGAGGCAGCCCTGCAGCAGAAATTAACTCCTAAAGTGAAGAAAGATTCCAAGGAAGGATCATGTAGCAGTGGTGTCCCTGGACTTTTGATGGCAACGACCACAGTTTTGAATTCAAACGATGGGGGGAGAAGTCAGTGCCAGGAGCAACCCAATTGGGAGAGAAAGTGTGGGAAGAGAGGTGGCCTCTTGTCACACAAGCCTTTTAACCCTGGGGATAAATACACCTACAGCAAAATGATTTTATTTTCACTGGACCACTTCAACTCAGCAGCCTGATTCTATCTGGCACCTGGTCCATTTCTGCTCCTGCAGTCCAGCATGCAATAAACAGAAGTTACATCTGCAGGCTCACAGGTAACCTTACGAGATAGCACACAGGAACCCAGAGCACTGACAGCTGTGCCAGTCACTGGGCCCAAATGAACCACAGAAGGGGAAAGGACTCCAGTTGACAGCCATTAGATTTCAGTTCTGCTTTCCTTGTAGCTGCTTGTGCACCCATGTAATAATGGAGGCTGTAGTGTGGGCTGGGGCCACAGAGCTAGTGAAGAGGATCTAACTTTGCAGAGTGTGGAAGAGGGGACAGACAGATAATTCCCTTGGGTATAAAGCACAGAGAAATGGATTTGGGGAGAAAACACCTGGAAAGAGTTTTCCTATGCCTTGAGTAGAAACAAAAATCATGACACTTCCAAAGGCCAGCAGAGTCCAGCAGATCCCTCATGTTCAGGGAGGGGAAGGCTCAGGGCAGCAATTACCTGTAGCAGTTGTTATGGTATTTGTTATAGCTGCCCAGAGCTGTCAGGCATCCCAGACAAATTGCATACGAAAAGAAGATTTGAGTGCCTGCATCCATCCAGACCTGCAAGGGAGATGCAAACACAAGTGAGAAGACAAGGCCAGCACACACACTGCACAGATGGGAAGAGGCAGAGCCCCAGGGCTGCTGTAAGCATCAGAAAGGCCAGGGATCAGAAGGCCAGCAGGACTCTGCATTGAAACAAGCCTTTTCTACAGGCAGCTTGTACAGTGCCAGGAATTACAATGCTCAGGGAGGCACCCAGGGGGCTGGGTGTGCCAAAGGGAAGGGATACATCAGGAGCCTCATCCACCCAAATCACATATAGCTCTTCATCACCACCTCTTTTCTTTCTTTGACAAATCTGCAGCACCCTGTGACATTCAAGAGCCTTCTAGCAAGAGGAGACCAGACGAACACTTTCCATGAGAGCTGAAGGAGCCCTCTGCCACCAGAGGAAGGGTACTTGATTTGAGCAAGCCTAGTCTCCAACTGGCCAGCACAGGTACATACAGCTTGTGGTGGTGGCCCTTCCCTCCAAGACCCAACGTAAATACTCCAAAATTTAAATGAAATTCAACTGTGGAGGAATACTAGAAATAAACAGAGTTGATTGCAAAAGGCAGCTCCTAAAAGAACATACAAAACCACTTTTATTCCCATGAGGCCCTTTGCTCTCACTGTCAATAACACATCCCAGGGCTCTAAGGCTGACATTTGTCAATGCCAAATTTAATCTGAAAGCCTAGTTGTGTGCAGCCACCAATTCAGGCACTTGTCACTGCCTTCTGCAGACTACAGCAAAAGCAGGAACCAATGGTGGGGAATGAAGCAATGACAAAGATTATTAAATAAACCTCTGTTTTCTAAGATCTTTTTTCCCTAGGGTTTTTATAAAACAGAGATAAGACAATCATTCAACAATGCTGAAGTGTAGCCACATTTTCAAGACTAAAGAAAAGCAGAAATAAAATATTGCTAGGACAACTTTATGAGAAAAGTCTCCATTTGACTACACTCTCCTCTGCCAGAGTGGCAGTGCCAGTAAGCCCTCAAACAACAGCCTTGCCCCAGGGCCCCTTTGAGAAGAACAAGAGCCAATTCAAAGCACCACAGTGCTTTCCAGAGGTTTTGATGCCTTCAAATCACACCTGTATCTGTCAGCCAAGACCTCATGTCCTGAGGCAATGGTTGGCTGGGCAGCACCTGCCCAGCCACCCCCATTGTTCAGGCCACCCTTACCAATGCATGGTTCTGCCTTTCCTCTTTTGTACTGGCCAAAGTACAATCATGTGGTGACAGGTTTTGTTTTATATTTACTTCTTCTCCTTCTTGGGCTGATGACCCTTATGAGCATGCTATAATCCCATTAACTGCCATTTTCCCGGAAGAAATTCTGGATTTAGCTCAAGGCACAGATGCACAGAATAAATCCTGTCCCTACCCACTGCTGCAAACCCCAGCAGGGAAAGAAGATAAAGTGCTGCTAGGCCTAGGTTTGGTAAAACTGCTCTCCCTGACTGTTCTGCAAGCCACTTGCCTAACATTNATAAAGTGCTGCTAGGCCTAGGTTTGGTAAAACTGCTCTCCCTGACTGTTCTGCAAGCCACTTGCCTAACATTCAACCCCACGACCTTGACTTAAGTCCATGGAAACCCTGGACTCTGGGTTTCAGACCAAACAGGGAGTGAGATCAAATCTCTGATTTGTAGAATGGGAAGGGAGAGGTGATGAGATGGGACTGGAACAACTAATTTGGGGCACTGGGAAGTCAAAAAAGTAATTGACCTAATTGGTTTTACTCTTTTTGGAGAGGAATAAGAATATGGCTTTAGAGAGCGAGGTATTTTTTTCAGTTCAAAAACATTAGAAAAAGATCAAAGCCCTTTTTAAAATTGATTCCTAAAGCATCAGTGTGCTTTTGTGCAGTATGGGCACAGCTTTCATTTTGCAGCTACATTTTAGGCACAGCAAGGCACTAAGGTGAGCTGGACCAGCAGACACCTTTGCATCAATAATTTAAACATCTTTGCACAGACTAGAATCAAATGCTTTGGTAGGTTTGCTTTTTATTTTGCTGTTCACTGATGGAGCTCTTGTTTTCCATCAAATTTGAGCTCAAAACACACCCTCTCATGGGGTTTGTAGCTCTTGTAGCTCAATTTGTCAAGATAACAAGACTTTTGCCATTAAACTGCCTACCCCACGCCTGTCATAACATTAGGCTCAGTTGATGCTTTTCAACCAGATTTAACAGTTGTCAGAAACCTCAAGGATATCAATTACCTATGAATCGCACAATAGTTAGGGAATGGGAAAAAGACAGGAACTCAGTATCCCCACTGAGCAGAAAGCTACAGGGAAGAAGAGTCAACCAGTGTTAAATATCACATAAATCACACCAGCAAAGGAGAAATACTCCTCAGGCAGGAAAAGAACTGGTGCTTTACCAGCCATGGTGGAAGCCAAATATCAAGAGGCCAAGCTTCATTAGCTCTGTGGTTTATGACATGGCTCATTTCTAAAATCCAGTGATAACCCTGACTTGTGTAGCAGAGACCAGCATGGGGTCTGTGGGCTCCTCACTTCACTGCCTGCTCTGCCCAGTCTCACACCTGTGGGGTGCACACCTGGCTGTGTGGGAGTCCAGCCCCAAAGGGATATCTTTAGGAACACAGGACCTGCCTCAGCATATGCTCCCGTTTGAAGCAAGGCAGCCTGTCGCTGAAACCATAAATAAAGCTAAGCTTGACTTGCAGAGCTTATGATCCTACTTAGCATGACTGTGAACACCAGCTCAGGCTGCCTGCACATTATTTCAGGCATTAAAAGCTTACTGCAGCTCTTGGGCCAAAGACAAGAGACATCTACAACTTTCCCAGATTCCTTGCAATTCCCAACTGCTTTCCCCAGATTTCTTGGGCGGGGGGCAAAGGACTACCACAGGACTGATGCCATGTGTGCTCCTGACCCACTGGTGATGGGGTCAAGCAGCAGCAGCAAGTCCCAGGACTGTGGGGTCACTAGGAGTGGAAAGGGTCCAGCCTCCTCCAGCAGCACCACTGCCCATCCAGCCCCACAGGGCTCATGGGGGCTACACGGACCATTCACTTCAGCAAATAGCAGCTCCAACCTTTTCTCCCCAGCCTGCTGCCTGTGCTCATTTCACTCCCTGTAGTGACTCAGAGAAATGTTTTTTTCAGCTGTTCCCAGACCAGTCTGACTAAAAGGCCTTGCAGGGTCAGGCAGGGCTCTCTTTCCACTGCAGATAAAAGCATCCTGCTGTTCTTTGGCCATTGCTCCCAAAGAGACTGGTAAAGTTTATCCTGTTCAGATTTTGCTGGCAAATTGGCAGCATGGGTATTTTGATTTAATTATTGTCTGCATTTTTCTAAGCCATCCATTTTATTTAATTCATAATTCAAATTCTTTGAACATGTTTTTTCAGTCCAGTTTGCAATAGCCTCCTACTCTGTTTTTAGCCAAAACCTTTACACCTGAGCTGCAGTTATTCAAGGTGGTTATGGCCATTCCTCTGTCTCTTAATTTTCTCAGCAATATTCACTTTATTACTTTATTATTATGTACTGGAATTTTATAGCTCCCAGTATTGAAACAGGTCCTTCCTTAGGAAGTTCTCAAAGCACTTACAAATAACAGCAAAACAATTTTCAAGCAAAACATTATTGAACCCCAGTGGATGCCATACATCAAATATAGGTGGCATGCTGAGAAGCACTGAACTGTCCCCACCAGCGAGCAGAGATAGCACAGCATGGAGTGGGTACATGCTGTGTGGAGGGTCACACTTGGTGTAATGCATAGCAGAGAGCAAAAACCAGCCGAGCCTTGAGCTACAGTTCAAGCAGCATTTCTTTTGCTCACAACATCATGGCTCACAAGTCAGCCTGTGGCGCTGGCGCTACCCACCAGCCACCCACTGCACCACACAAACACAGAAAGGGACATGGTGACTCCTAAGGTTTTACTGCAAGACTTCCAGGGCTCGATTTCCAACACACTGACGTTCCCCTTCACTCAGGACCGGCCCACAGTCCCCAGCCCAAAGATGCAGCCCACATCCCACCGTGCTGCACCAGCACAGAGCTGAGGCCCTGCCACACAGCCCAGGGCAATGCTTCCCCCCATCCCCATTCATCCCAGCAGAGAGGAGACAGGGAATGGGGCACTGGCATTTGTACAGTGTTCCTGTTCCATTTGCCCAGCATCATGTTCCCAATCCCAGGGCCCCATCTGCCTGGAAAATTCTCCTCGGGAGTGAGGAACAGGGGCTTTGTTCCCCAATTAATCTCCCTCTGCCAGCACTCAAGGCCCCCACAATGCCCTGCCTGAGAACACTGACCTCACGTTATCCCCACACCTCAGGACACCTGCGGGACTGGAGGGACATTTTGCACCCAGGAGGGCCCTCCCACCACCGGGGTTACTTTAAACACCACAAGAAAACAAACAGGTTTGTGGTTCGTCCCAAGGAACGCAGCTGCCTGCCCCGGGGGGGTGCAAAGGGGCGGGCGGTGCTCCGGAGGACGCTCCTTTGCTGCATGGGAAGCCGGGCTTTATGGTCCTCCCCTCCCTGTTACTTGGGGACAGACAGAAAGACAGCTTTATTCCTTCCTGGTGTGTCAGCGCTGAGATCAGGCTCAGCAGGGCTGCACGGCCGGGTCCCGTGGCAGCAGGGCTGGCAACAGACATGGGACAAGGAGGCGGAGGGAACCACACAGCTGCGGTTCGCCCCACGGGGATGCATTGCTCCACCAAGGCAGAGCAGAGGATTGCGGCCCCGAGCCCCGCTGGCACGCTGTGGGAGCACCAAGCTCTCCGTGCCTGCTGCCCGGTGCCTGCCCTCTGTCCCCAGGGCGGAGTGGGAGCAGTGCCCGGGCTCACAGCCCCTCAGGCAGGGCCTGGGGAGCGCGGTGGGGACAAGCGCGGCCCTGCCGGGGGACGTGTCCGCCCAGGGCACAGCGGGAGCTCCTCCGCACCGAAACAAACACCCGCCTGCGGAAGGGGAAAGCTGTGCAAACCCAGCACGCTGGGTCAGGACACGGGCCTGCTGCGACAACAATAAATACGGGGAACAAATAATATTTAGGAGGCCTGTGGTCGCCCTCTCCTCTCAGGGAAGCAGCAGCGTTTGCTGGCCATAGAGCGGCAGCAGGAAGGGCCTGAATTTGGGGCTCTGACCCCTTCCCAGCATGGCTTCAGGGGCCCGTGGTTAACCCAGCAGGTCCAGGCCCTGCAAGATGCACATATCTCTCATCCTCCCTGTGGCGGCTGGAGGGGATTATCCTCAACTCAGCACTGACTGTGGGAGCTGCCCTGGTCCAAACCATGACCTCAGCATTCTCCCTCTGCAGCCACAGGCAAAGTGGACAGACCCCCAAAAAACACTGGGGGCATCTTCTCTTGCCTTTCCTTTCTGTCCTGTCTCTTGGGAAACAAGAGCCATGCGGGAAATCTGCAGGGCAAACACTCCATAAACCAATCATCAGGGAAACAGGTGAAAGAAAATGAGAGGGATGTAGGGAAGGATATTCAGAAATAAATGCTCAACTCTGCTGACTATTGGCACCTCTGGTGCTTCCCTGCCCCAGGACTGGGATACAGCCCCCAAATTCAGGGGCCTTCAGCACATCTGGGATGGGTGGAAAGCAACTTACCACAGAAGCTTCTTTCTTTATATAAATACTGGATAAAGTACAAGCAAATACAGCATGGTGGGTGTTTTCTGGAAATTTCAGAAGGAAAACAAGAGTAGGAGGCTTTGAGAAACATTCGCTGCTTTTCCAGAGAGACACAAACTCTGAGCACAACAGCAGCCTCTGAGCACAACTTCTCCATTCTCACTCAGCATTAAACCTAAGGAAATTTAGCTAAGACTTGCTACCAGAGTGAAAGGAGACTATTACATTTCTTCTCTTTAAAGCAAACCCAAACACACAAGACAGTCCTTTCTGCATCAAACCCACCCGTCCTCTCTTTATATCTGTCTGTCAAAACAGTGACTGGCAGTGATGTGAAAGCTTCAATCAACAGAAAGCCTGACAGCACCTGAAAAAATTCTTTTAATGACAAGTTTTACACACTTAAATCTTAGTTCTACTCTGAATTCCTCTCATTTCTTCTTCTCACTGGTGGATCCTACTATGCATCCCTCTCCTTAATCACATTTATAAATTTCCACCATTTCCTGCTGAATAAAACAATTGATAAAACCAATAAATGCAAAGGGTGAAGTGATCAAAAGTACAAATGGAAGATGACCTCAAGACCTTCTGTTGGTCCACATTGTGAAACACACAGGATGTATCTGGAGCACAGCAATGCAGTCAAGGAGTGAGAAAATAATTTAGGTCTAGTTATGACTGACATGCTAACAAAATAATATTAAATAATCTACATATTTAAAAAATGAGCTATGAGCTTGTTTTTTTAGATTTTTTTTGTTTGGGAACATGCAGTTCAAAATAGATTATCTCTTTGGTGGTTTTGCTGTTATCTGCTCATATTTAAGCATAACTGGCCTTCCTTATTCAACACCTCAGTTTGGCAGTTCTCTGTATGGTCTGATCTACCTATCAACTGCAATTCATTTACCATTTTAATTATAGGCATTTCACAGATTGAGGAAATGAAGAGGCAGGAAGATTTAGGGCACTTCAGAGCCAGAAGAGACCATTACCAATCAGCTCAACTGAGCTCTCATAGACAGGATTTCCCAGTTCTGTCCAAGGTCACTTGTCAGGTGGAAAGCAATGATTTCCACACACCAGCCTGATATTCTGACATTTAATCACATCTCAGCTGTTGCTGCTCCCCTGGTAGAATCTGATAAATAATTCATCCCCTCTTTTCACGTAGTTTTTCATATACTTTAGAGGAGCTTGGATTTTGTCCTCTTGCATATTGTTTGCCCTTTGTTTAAACCTCCCCTTGAGATGCCTTCTCATAAGGCTCAGATTGTAGAGGTCTTTTTCTTTTTTTTTTTAATTTCCAAAATCCCTTCCCAAGCACTAAAGACTATTCCATTTTTCAAGACAGCACAGAATTGCTGGTAAACAATTACAGCTCTCTGTCCTTTGAGCACAAATTAATTATAATCAACTTGGTCCCCATGGGCTGGCAGGACTCACACCACAGTCCCTGCACAGAGACAGGGGGGCACAGCCACACATATGTGGGGCTTGGGGCACTAACCCTTCCCTCTCTAATGGGAAGGCACAAGGGAAGACTCAAGCCCTGCTAAATGGTTCAGTAGGATGATTAGAACATACTAGAGGAAGGCAACTCTCACTGCCAAATCCTGCTTTTCTCTCTCAGAAGTAAAGCATTCATCAGGGAATGTGGAGTGGGGAGGGAGAAGCAAGTTTTTCTCCCTTGGTTCAGCAGTTTTCCTCCTCTTGTTCAGAGCCATCCTCTTACTTTGAAGGGTTACTCTGCCTTTCCACCAGCATTTTCTAGGCTGGAAGGAAGATCTGCTTCTAAAGCACAGGCTGCAATTGAAGAAGTTTGCCAGGACAGACCTAATGAGGACACAGCTAGAACCAGCCACGCCTGAGGTGGCTTAGTTCAGTCCCCTGGGCAACACAGCCACGGTAACAACAGGACTTTTCATAGAAGAAGGAGCACCACTCAAAAATATTATTTCATTTCAGAAGCCTCTTGCAACTCATCAGTGCAAGCAGAGACGCAGACACAGCAAACACAGGCCTGTTCTCACACCCTTCCATGCTTTTCTGGAACTCCATGCCGATGGAGCAGCTGTCCTACCCACCCTCCTGCCATACATCCACCTGCTTATGTTTGCATTCACAAAAGTAACAACCAAGGCAGCACTGGTGCTAGACCAGAAGGAGTTAATAGGGTTACCAAGGGTTTTGCTGGCCTATTTTCCAGGCAGGCACCCTTTAATCTCCTTTGGAAACACCTTCACACAAAGGCTGGTACAGTAGCTCAGCTGGAGCTAGGATTTAACATGGGAGAACTTGTCCCAGAGAGATTAAAAGCAGCAGTCGGGGCGCTGACCCTCCTGTCAAACAGGCAGGAATTTCTCACCAGGGATGGGAAGGATAGAAAGGCAGCCAGGTCCCAGGGATTGCTGCTGCAGCATGCCATGGCTCCCACCATCCATGCACCTGGCGTGCTTCCCAAGGAAGATGGAGCAAATGTGCCAGGAGCAGGGCTCATCCTCACAAGGCGCCAGCACAATGCAAAGTGGCACCCCATGCACTGTCTGGCTTCCCAGGAAATGGGAGGGATAGCTTGCACCACACTCATGAGAAAGGATTAAATTCCACTGCCCATACCCCTGAGCAATTCAGGCTCAACTCAGACAGGAAAATATGGGAACAACACTGGAGGGCAAGAGAGCAGGGACTATCAGAAAAGACATCAATATCACAGCTCTGCCTTATGGCCACAGAAGGGCAAAAGAGGGGTCAGAAAGTAGAAATTGGAAGAAGGGAAGTAGGAAAACCAAAAGGAGAGAGTGAGGGCTGCCAGAGGAATCCATGCAAGCACAGCTTAGCCATTCATCCCCCCCTCCACCTTACCTGAGGGTCTCCAAGGCGACTGATGTCTGGATAAAGGTAAAAGAGGATTCCCTGGGATGCCCCAGGTAAGGAGACTCCCCTGATCAGCAGAACAATCAGCATGACGTATGGGAACGTGGCAGTGAAATATACCACCTGGGGGAGCAGGAAGGGACAAGTGTGAGAGAGCAGCATGGGCCAGAGCACACAGTGCCAGCCAGTGGCACAGCACTGAGCCCTGGGCTGGGAGAGGTGGGCAGGGAATAGGTCAGGCTGCTTTGCTGAGCACCTTGCTGTCTCCTGCAGTAGAAAGAAACACATTTCAAAATGCACTCAGGAAACTTATGACATGCCATTGCATGTCTGGAAGCAGAGAAAATCTTCCTAGTCCTAGAGCAATCCAGACCCTGAGCCAGGCTGTCAGCAGGCTGGAGTCAGAGTGGGTCTTCTGAAGCCAGTGGTGTAATATCTACATGCATCAGGGAAGGAGCTGCCCCCAGTATCCATCTTCACATCCCTACTCCAAACAGAGTCTGAGTGACACACAGTCTCTTCTCCATAGTATTTAGTGGCAAGGGTGAAGGGGTGTGCAGGTAATGCCTTGAAACATGATTGCCAGTGAAGGACCACCAGGGACAATGCTGGGGGTCCCCACTCAGAGCTGGAACTGGCAAAGGGGGTGTACCCAGCCCTTCCCACTGCAGTGACTTACAGCCACTGCCTCTCAGTGACCTCATTATGGGCATTTCAGGCAGAGCAGGGCTGCAAGGCTCAGAATTACCACTAAGAATGCAGACTCAAACAGGACCTTTAACCCATGTCCTCTTGCTTTTTGTGTCACTAGCCCCATGAGCATTGCAGACACACTCAGGGAGGGTTAAAACCACTCTCCTCTAGCAAAGGAGCTACATCCCTCGGGAGAAAGCTGGAAACCAGTATCAGATAATCCTTTCAGGCACTTCATCTCTGGTAAATGTGGTGCTCAGTTTGGGGACTGCCAGGGTACTTTCAGGACTGTTCAGGCTAACTGCTGTAGCAGGCCACAATGACACCACATTGCAGTCTATTTCCCACACAAACTGATACTGAGAGCTCATGCAACCTCCTCAACAATTCAAGTAATGTGATTAATCCTTTTGCATTGCTTCCACACCTTAAAGAATTATTGGCCACCTTGAGAAGAGGTTGTTCATTATCATGCTAGGCCAAAAAAAGAAATGCTGCTTCTTCAGGTTTTTTCCTGTGTGGATGTGCTGAGCAAGGACTTGCATCAGCATGCTTCACCTGAATGCTACCCTACAGCTCTTTTCTCAGCTCTGGCAGTTGTGCACTGGAGAGCTCATCTCTGGAGAAAATGCAAAATGTAATGATGTGAAGTAACCCGTTTCTCACACCTGCCCATCCATCCAGGATAAGTTGCTTCAAAATCCTAAAGCCCACCATCTCTTAGCAGGAGTCACAGGCTGTGACTCATCTTTGGTGATGTCTGCATTAGGGGACATCCTACTGAGAACAGGCATATGATTTCCCTGGACAGTATGACAACTTCTGCTCTGCCCCTGGGTAATCTTTATGATCTGAGCAGTAATTCAAAATGAGATTTTGTTTTCTGGATCCACTCTGATAGACTCCATCTGAATAAAGCAATGTCCAAAGCACCTGATTCCATGAGTCCTCCCCTAAGTCAGGACACACATCCTCCAGTCATTCAGTTCTGTATTGTAGGACAGGATTTGAAAGATACCACATCCTTGAAAAAACCCAGCACTAGACTATCATTTCTGTCTGTAACTCCAGGTTTTCTGTGCATTTCATGTGCCTTGCTCTATGTATCTCAGCAGCCTTGGATAACACTGACACAGAGATCAGTGAAAAATACCTCCTTGCTGAAGCTCTTGATTGCCTGAGATATCTGGAGCAGGTTAATCCCTGTCCCTCTGAATCTGCATCCTGAACACTGTAAAAACCAAGGACAGGATCCTTCAGCAAGTAAATTCTCCAAATTTTCAAGGAGCCTCTGATTTAGAGCTGTACAGTGACAGTAAATCAAATCTGCAGGTCCTGCAAGTTTAACCATCATCACTGTATTTACCACACAACAAAAGTCTTCCTTCAGGAAATAATGGGATGCAAGTCTAAGCTTTCTCAGCCCATGAAAGCAAGATTAAAAACAAAAACCATAAAAACAACTCATTGTCTTTGAACCTTAGTGCACGTTCTTCCAGGATGCCAGGTTGCACATTGGCTTAATCTCTAAATAACATCAGTTTTAGGAGCTCAGGGTACAAACTGGTAGTTTTCTGGCATGTGATTTGGATTCATATTTTGGTAACATCCTATGTGCTTTACAGCCTGTGTGAATTAGTGTGTTAAGCTTTTCACTCCACAGTCACTCACACCTCCACTGAGACCAGAGGCCTGAATTTGGATAATGTTTTCCTGGATTAATATTGCCAAACTTCTAACAATAGGAACATCTGGATCCAATGAGATATTACTCAGTGCTTGGCTCAGACCCAATATTTTTTATTTTCTGGGCATTGTTAGCACTTACATCACAAGGAACCTTGCCGGGATCAGTGTGATCGTTCTGTCACATGCTGGTCAACAACATCCAGGGTTTTATTTGAATCTGATCCACATGCCTCAGCAAAGTGGTTCCATCTGTGACCACCTCCTGCCTGTGGGAGTGCTCCTGGGGTCAGGCAGTCCCTGTGCTGGAGGATGAGAACCACTGCTGATCTGAGTAGGGTGATTTCAGCTCAATGTGTTGACCCTCCACAGGCAAATCCTCAGAATTAAGGAATATTTCTTTCCCAGTGGGGTTATATTCCTACAGCCATCATTTTAGTCAGATTATGAAATATGTGGAGGGTTGCTAAACCTATGGACACTGTTGCTTCACTGAAAGAAGGTTTCTGTTTTCAAGATCTCCCCATCACTAGTACTTTTTGCTAAAAATCATTTCTATCTGACTGAGAACTTGTATCTAAAATAGACAGAATTTGTTTTCAGGACTTCCCTGTATCTTCGTATCATATTTGCTGTTAGCAGACTGCCTCTGTTTTCTTTTACCAGGCCACC
The DNA here is from genome assembly GCA_013400635.1 of Hypocryptadius cinnamomeus. Taxonomy (NCBI): domain Eukaryota; kingdom Metazoa; phylum Chordata; class Aves; order Passeriformes; family Zosteropidae; genus Hypocryptadius; species Hypocryptadius cinnamomeus. The sequence goes on from VYZP01040376.1 coordinate 163,755, forward strand.
ACAGCAAGCAGTTGCTCTTTTCTTCTAATTTTACTCCATGGAAACCAGAAAATATCATCCCTGCAAGCTGCTTGATTTCCCTGTCATGTTTCATAGTCCCAGACCATTCTGGAAGCAAGAGAAACTGCTAACATCCATGCCATCAACTTGATAGAAATGGGTGCAGCTAAAGTTTACACCCCATCACACATGATGGCTTGTTCAAGACATGCAGAGAAGACACCATTTAGGAAATACACTAAATCTTTTCATTTCCATCTGTTCTTGCTGGCTCCAGACAAAGCTAGCTGGGAATGGGGTCAGGAGGCAGTAGCAGAAACTAAGTAATGGGGTCAGTGCAAATCAGAGTGGCACACTCTGTAACAGACAGCATGGAATGGAGCTGGACAGCGACACCTTTTTTTTTTCCCAAAAACATTAAAAGAAATAACTCTGTAGTGACTAGTGTGAGGGTAGAAAAAGGAGGCCTTTACTGCTGGAGGACATGAGCAACTGTAGGAAGAGTTGGGACAAACAGCATAAAAAGACAGCTCCTATGGTGCTGAGGCAGAGAGGGCTTTGGGGCCATCATGGTTACCTTTTTTTATATCTAATGATTTTGAAGATTTGCCAGCAGAGGCAAAAACATGCTGCTTGCTCATGCTGTGGTGGGAAGGGAGGGAACATGCAAGCACCCCAGACAGAGGAAGACTGCAGGGTCTCCTCAGCCTGTGGATGGAGAGGGACTAGATGGGGATATACACCTTGGAAGTTGATGCTCTGAGATGCCTCAGTGCTCCCATCCTTTCCTACCCAAAACCACAGAGCCTGGCTCACACTCCTGCTGCACATTGAGCCCTACAGGCTCCCACCAGCTTATGCAGACAGTGGTTCCCAGGGGACCTCAAGGACCTCTCTGCACTTGTAAAAGCTGAGTAGAACCAGTGCTGGGACCAAGGGAAGAGGCTTGACCTGAACCAAGGACTCACCTTGCCCGTGGATTTGACCCCTTTCCAAATGCAGAAGTAACAGATGATCCAAGCCAGCAAGAGACACAGAGCCAGCTCCCAGCGGAGGCCACCCAGGTGCTGGATGCCATCAGAAATCTTTAGCACTCGCCTCCTGCATTGGGGGGAAGCAAAGAAACATGCAGGGGTCACTGGTGCTGGCCACTAATATTCCCAACACCATGCTGGTTCTCACCTCCTCAGTGCCTGATGGCTTTGGGGAGAAAAGCTGTCTTACTAACAAGGTTCAGGTCTGAGCTGAAAGCCTGAGAAATTAAGCAGTGCTCTTCTCTGAAAAATACTGCCAGCCTGGCAGGTCACACATGGACACACAAAGTTCACCTACTTTTCTGACACGCTGCAATCCTCAAAGTCAGGGTACATTCTGCACTTACCATGCAGAATCCATCAGGACCACCTGAGAAGCAGTGCTGCCCAACCCCTTCTCCATAGCACACTTCTCTCTTTTGAGGCAGACACATAATTGACCTCAGGACACAGAGCAGCACAGCATCCAATTCCATGACCAAGACCCAACCATGAGCACCATAATCCCCACTGCACAGTCAGGTGAGGCCACCTAGAGCATCCTCTTGCAGCCAGTGTGGAGATAAAATCCTGGGCTATGTGGACCTTGGTACAAATGAGGTCAGATAATAACAGCCTTTCCATGTCATGTGTGTGTCAAGTCTTCCTCATCACTTACAAAAGTAAGGACTCATCCTCCTCTGTCTCCTACACCACAGAGTTGAACCTGAGTGTGAAACCCCAGGGTGCAGTCCCAGAAACCCAAGCCTGAGACAGGCAGAGAGGGACTTGCACAACACTGGAGCCCAGCAACCAGCAGTGTCCACCCTGCTGCAAAAGACAGCAATTACCCCAAAATAAAGGTGCTGCTGAAGAGCCCTTGTCTAAGCACACTGCTGCCCTCATTGCCCCATGGCCTTGCAGCAGATTGAGGGGGTGAGAGAAGGGCTGGAAAAATCACAGTGCACTCTCAGATACACTTTTCATGTTGCTCTTTGCCTGCTTCTAAGGATGTGGACTCTAACCAGTGCAAAGGGTGCCACTGGACTGGAACTAACTGGGTGCTGTATTGCAGCCAGCAGAGACCTATGCAGTGTGTGATCAGCCCACTGGCAGCTCAGAGCTCCTCAAAGAAATGCTGGCCTCCTACCTCCCTGCCCAGGGACAGCAGGAACAGATGCTGCAGACAGTGGAAACAGAAGGAACAGAAGCAATGGACAGTGGAAATTTCCAGTCCCATGCTGCTTATTCCCCAGTAACACAGGGATGGTCACAGCAGTGGTAGAAACAACAAATTTTGCAGTGTCCAGCCATAGGAAAAGCAGCCTAAGGCAGGCCACCATCTAATCACCTGTGAGCAACAGGCAGAGGGAGAGCACAGGCTCAGGGAGCACACAGGAGACAAAAAAAATTTTAAACTTTGGAGTTTTTAAAAGCAGTGTCCCTATGCTGAGCTGAGGAAGCCCTGGCGGTGCTGTGTGTGTGCTCCATCCATTCCTGAGGGTAGGCAGGGACAGAGCCCTCATCCATCCAAACCCACAAGGGGAATGCACGGTGGCAGCAGAGGGGTTCCTGCACAGTCACTCAGCCAGGGCTCAGTGCTTAGCTGGGCCTGCTGAGGATAATCAGAGATCCTAAGCCAACAAAGCTATGCCTTTGTGACAGACATAAAGCTACTCTGTACCCCAGGGTACCTAACGTAAGGGGACAAAACAATGAACACAAGGGACCAAATTTCAGTGTGAAGTTACCTGACCCTAGCATTTTGTTTCGATTTTGGTGAGTTTCTCTCCTCAGCATAACTTCCATATTAGTCACCCTATACTGAGAACATCACTCCTTTTTCTATTTTTGAGATAAGACCAGTGCACGTACAAAAGTCACTGCCCACCATGCTAGAGCCTCCTGGGAACACAGTGGTATCACACAGCAGCATGGATTCAAAGGAAAGAGGTCAGTGAGACCAAAAAGGCCAAAAGGCGCAAAGGGACAGGAACACAGCATTAGAGAAGGACAAAATCAGGTGGCTCTGAGGCAGGCCAGCACAGCTCCAGAGCAACACTGTGGGAGCAGTGAAGTTAACCTTGACTGACAGGGCTGCCCCTGAGAGCCTTCTCTCTGACCTGCTCAGCTTCCCCCTCTGTGTCCTCTTCTGACAACGGGGGGGTTTACAGGATGTGCTACTGCAGTTTGTCCCTTGTCCAGGGAAATGGTATCTGACAGGGAAGGGGTGCACAGGCCTGTCCTTTACTTACTCCCAGAACTCGATGACAGGGGACGTGGCGTTTTCACTGGTCACGTTGAAGGTTGAGTTTGCCTTCTGAAGCTCCATGCAGTTCCCTGCAGGAAAGGCCCAGGGAAACAACTGTAAGCAGCAGTGCCTGGAGTACCAGAGGATCTGAAAAATCCCTCCCTGTCCATCCGCAGTGTTGACACTCCCTGACATTGACTCTGGGACAAGTTATAGTCCCAAGGATGCACAAAAAGAAATCCCTTCCATGGAAAGGCTGGCAAGAAATCTAGGACACTTAAGATGATAGCATTTAATTTTTCCTTCCAGTGGATACGGTCCTGATCAGCACTGGGTCTGTAGCTAACACACAGAACAAGATGATTGAAAAATGCCAAGCAGGAAGGGCACCCATGTTTGCTGGAGCCCAGAGCAGGAGGCACCAGGGAAGTCACCACTGCACAACACTGGTGCTTCTCTAGCAAAGACTGAGATCAACTAAACCTCTCCCACAAAAGTGCCAAGAGCACTGCAGTGACCCAGCACCCCAAACCCATATCCCACCCACAAAGGAGCAAGACACTCTCCTGAGGCTTGGCCCTGGGCAGCAGCAGGTTTCCCTCAGTGGGATCTGCAGGAGAACAGGGAGAGGGCTCCACACCCACCTGTGTTCCACTCGTGGTCACAGCTGCCCCAGGGGAGGTCAATGGTGAACGAACTGAAGAGATAAAACAAGGCCCAGGCCAGGACAATGATGTAGTAGAAGTTCAGCAGTATGACGATGACCTGTGAGGCGTAGCCAATTCCTGCAGAAAGCGAGCCCCAAAGGCAGGTGACCCACGTGCCAGGGGACAGGAACAGGATTCCCTTTGGGAGCTGCTCACCCAGCGTTTGTGCCTGCTGCTCTGCAATTTGAGTGCGCTGCAGGATCCATGTCAGTGGGGTGGCCACCAGAGCTACCATCCCCTTCCCAAATTCCACTGTGCCACATCAGTGGGCATCCAGTCAGGGGCCCCCAGGCACCCCTCTTCCTGCTGCCTCACCACAGCCTTCCCTGGTGAAAGGGTGGCAATGGGAGGGATGCTGGGCAGGGAGTGGGCAGGTTATGGCTGGGACACCACCCAAAAGGGCAGAAACATACAATGATGTGGCACCTACTGAGTCGCATCTCTTCTAACAAAATTAATTTTTTAATAATTTTCACTTTCCCTTTTCATTTTTATTTGGGAAGCTCTTTTATTAGCACTGCACACCTTCTCTGGGAGGCATTGGAGAAGCATCTAAAGGTTTTGGCACATGAGAAGGAGGCAACTGTGACTTTCAGAGGAATCAAAGAAAGTGGCTTGAGGCTGGATAACTATGATGAAACTGTGCTAGAAACAGAGGATCTGACTACTGACAATTCATTAAGAGAGCTGACACCTTCACCAGTAAGGTTTTGCGTGACCTGCAAACTCACAGAGGTGACAGAGCATCAGCTTAAAAAAAACAAAACAGCAGCATGCTTTAGGTTCCTCATAATCACCAGAAGCATTTCCCCCATTTACCTCTTAGAGGACAACCTTGATTTGGGCACAAAGCTCCTTGCCAAAGCTGTGGCCATGAAGAAGCAAACTGGGATGGAATGTAACAGTGAGAACTGTTTGGTGAAGGTGATCCAAAGGGGGCAGCCAGTGGCCCTCTCAGGCAGGTGGGCAGGGGATGTGTGGAGGTGCACAACAATCCAGGCTGTGGGGAGACACATCTCTGCTCGTGCCCTCAGGGTCCCAGGGTCTCCCCACCTCCCCATGCCCTCCCAGCTCCCTCCACTCACCTTCAAAGAGGGGGCAGATCCTGCGCCAGGCCGTCACCCCTCCCTGGCTCGTGTACTGCCCCAGCGCCGTCTCCAGGAAGAACACGGGGATCCCACAGGTGAAGAGGAAGATGAGGTAGGGGATGAAGAAGGCACCTGGCAGATTCAAGTGGCAGATAGAAAAATAAGCCCCATGAGGGGACTGAGGTCAGGCTGTCTCTAGCCAGTCACCAGGCAGGTTCCTCCTGAGTGGGACAGCCTTGGAGGCATGGCAGCCGTAGAGATTGGAAGATCACAGACAGGATGCCATGGAAAAAAAATGTCCTCACATTTCATCTTCTGGAGTGATGTGATTACATGAATAATTCAATATGTACAAAGAATGGAGAAGAAAGTTGTGAATAGCTGTATGGAAATACAGAAGAACACTCTGCTGTAAAGATGTTCCAACTTTTAATCAGGTTGGTGGCTCCTTTCACATTGATTATTGTGACTGAATAAGCTGACAAACCCATGGATGCCAATACCAAGGTTCTGAGGAGCACATGGAGACTGACACTTTTGCCCAGTTCATGGGGTTGCTCAGTCATTTGCTTGGCAAAAAGCAGCAGATGTGCAAAGGAAGAGCAAGTAGTGCAGGAAAGCATGCTCCTCACAGCAGCAGCCAGGACTGCCCTCCTGTTCCAGCCCTGTTATGGAACAGGCAGGAAGAGGTTAAATGCTTCAAGCTTTTCATTACCCCAGGCTAATGTTAATTGTAGTAATGGCCTTTACCCCACAGAGCACAGGAGACAGCCCCACAAGACAGTGCATGCACATCATGTGCCACTCACACATCATGTGCCACTGGAGCTGCTCAAGCTGTGCTGAAAGGCAGGAACACAGGTCAGGAAAGAGGCAGACTCAAGGAGAGAGCAGCATCTTGGCTGTGATGGGCTCAGAGGCCATGCAGGGTCAGAGGTGGCAACCCAGCCAGGCACTAATTGTGGTTTCCCTGCACAGGCCTTTTCCCTGCCTGGGTGATGCTAACTGGCTTTGGGCTCAGCTGGGTGGGGCTGTATGGGAAATCACAATCCTGGTGCACGAGAGAACTCAAAACCCAGGAGATTTCATTAAAAAGCTTAGCTAGCATGCAGGGGCTGGGAAAGGGAAGGGGCGCTTTGGGGGCTGGCTGGGATTCCCACCCTGTGCTCATCTCAGCCAGGTACAGAGCCACAGCCCCCACTTCTTGCAAAAAAAAAAAAAAAAAAAAAAAAAAGAGAGAGAGCAAAACAGACAGGGAAGGCACCTTGGCAGCTCCTTGTGGACAAAGAGGAGCTGAAAGGAGTGCTGGCTAAATGGTTTGACTCATGATCTTAGAGGCCTTTTCTAATCTCAGTGATTGTTTTACCTAGCTGCCCTGCACATCTGCCCATATGCTGTAAACAAAAATTGGTGAAGGCAAATGGCAGGGGAGATGCTTGTCTTAACACCATCCTCTCAACTCCCAACTTGCACAAAATCATATCATCATGAAAACCCAGCATGTTTCAGAGAAAGATTGTTGTCACATAAAAGTCTGTATTTAACTAAACTCCAAGAGAGGTCTCTGAGGCAGCAAGTCAAGCTTTCCAGCCCAGTTTTCCCTTATTTGCAGCCTGTAGTCTGGCCTGTCCCCTAACCTGTGGTTATCTTGAGTTTCAGGAAGGTTTCAGGAGGGTCCTGACATGTAGGTTGTGAAATAGCACAGAATTATGGTGGAGAGAAGGAAAAATTTGTAGAGATATGTCTCTGCATTCTGCCCTAATCCCCTCACATCCCAGGTGGGGAGATTGGTGTGCTGAGCAACAGGCCTCAGTGAGAGATGACTCAGAGGATGAATCCTGGGCACTGTGATTAACACCATCAGTGTTATTTAGCTAAAAATATATGATAAAGACACTTATGCTAGCTCTGTATAACCTTGTGTAGTTATCTGCAAGAAATGTATCATTTTAAGCAACTTTCCCAAATGCCACGAACAGAGGATTCGTAGAGTATTTTAGGGGAAAACTATCCTAGCCAAGGCCTGAGTCTGGCCAAACCCTGGTCCCTGCTGGTTGGGCCATGTGCCATCAGATCCAGGTGTTTCTGTGCTAAAAATATTACCAAGTCACTTTGACTTACTGATTTGGGCCTATAAATGCTGAACCCACTTTCAGGACAAATTTGGAGACCTCAGCTACAGGTGGACACAGCATGTAGGATTCCCAATTGCTTTCCCAGCAACTTGGAAGGGTTCTCCAGGTTCTCCAAAGGGTTCTCCAGGTCCTCACTGCAAAACAGGGCTCCCCAGTGACTGTGGACTCTGGATGATGGTACAAGTATGCAGGCAATTGGTGATGTATCTTTCTCAATCCCTATCCTTTCTCTCATCTAGTAATGATTAGGTTCATGACCTCACTTCCTCTTGCTTGTTGCTAAAGCCAAGTGTGTAGTTTTATTGAATTATAAATTTCACTTTTCTGTTGCCATTATATTCATAGTCAAATAAGACCATTCTTTCTATTGGTGTCTGTGTTCTTTAAAACACCCCCATCAATTGGCAGAGCAGGGCACACAGGCAGAAATACTCTATAACCATTCCCAGTGCCCTCCCCATCTCATTTTCAGCAGTGGGGGCCTTGGGACTGGCAGGTGTGGGGAGCTGGGGAGGGGGTGCAGTGCTGGCAGCCACACCACCAGACAGGCTCCCCTGGTATTGCCCAATCAGTGGGGCCAGCCTGCCCAGGGAGGGCCTGGCCCTGCCCCTGCTGGGGAAAGCAAGAGCAAACAAGCACACAAAGAACAATTTTTTGCTTTTCTTTGTTGTTTTTCTCTGCTATGTAGGGCTTTGGTATCATGCACTGAACATTAAATATGTAAGGGACTACTCTTCCTTTGTTATGTGAAAATATCCCTAAAGAAAGGAAGAGTAACTGGCTCTTTAAATAACTCAGATTTTGCAGATACCATTTCTTGAAGAGGCTCATATTTAGGCAAAGCAAGAGCTGCCAGCAGTTATCACCACTGCCTGCACACAGTTCAGAAGGGAGAGAGAGCAGGGCAGAACTACCTCGGACTGATGGCAGTGCTGGCACAAGAGTTAATGGTTGTAGGCTGGCTGTGATTGACCTGAGGCTGGAAATTAGATAAATGCCCTGCACCTTTATAGAAGAATGGGAGAAGCAGGTGCCTGGACCAGCATTTCTAAAGGAGTATAAGGTAAAACCTCTGGGAACTTTTAAAATTCAACTTTGTTACAAGGATACAGTGCTGTCTGCGGTAGGCTGGGTTCCATGAGGCAGGAGGGAGCCTTGTGTCCTGCACCTCCTCATCACACTGCTCTGCCCCAGGAGAAACCTTACAGAAACTGTTTCCCCACCACACAAGAATCTTGTGCACCATCCTTGCTCTGACCTCATGGAAAGGGAGCCAGAGATGGAAAGTCTTCCTGGGACTTCAAATTCCTCACAGCCTCTAGTGCTTCACAGGCCTTTGCTTCAGGCCCATTTCTCCAGGGGAAAAAAGGCTGAGAAATCCCTTTGAGTCTTGCCTCTGCTGCTCACACAGGAGCTCCCCTCTCCCCAGAGCACTCCCTGAGCTCTCCCCTGGCACTCAGGGCAAGGGGCACCTGGACAGGATTCCAGGTCCTGCTCCCATCAATGGAATAGAACCCAAGGAAAGTTGCAGCAGTGGGACCAGACACAGCTCAATAAACAGCCAAGAAGCATTTCCCACAGAAAAAGAACATGCAAAAAATTCTCATTTTTCAACAGGGAAAGAGACTGCCTGATCACCTGGTGAAAAGAAACAAGCACTGAAGAAAGCATGGCATGAAAGTAGCTAAACAGTGTTTAATCCTCTTTTATGCCACTAGGATGAAAGCAGTTTAGTGAGGCCCATGAGACTACTGCAAGCTCAAGCCAGGGGATTTCAGCCCCGGGTCCTCAGTGCTCGCTCCCTGCCAGCTCCCAGCCAAGCACCACTTCCCCTCTCCCCTTCTGGAGGGCCCAATTAGCAACTAATCAGAGAGCAGCTCCCTCTCTCTACATGTCTCTGAGCCAAAGTTGAGAAGAACTTTGTGTTTTCATTTTTTTATAGTTTTCTCCTTTAAAAGGCAGCCACAAACTGTGGCAGCCTGCAACAACCCTCCACCTGCAGAGTGAGCCCACGTCTGCTGCCAAGGCACAGCACAGCCTGGCCTCGGGGTGGATGGCTGAGCACAGCCTGAGCAGCACTGGAGTGCTCACACCTCGCTGCCAGCAGCAGCACCCTGCATCCCTGTCTCTGCATCAGCCACGTCCACCCGCTCTCCCACAGCCCTTCTGTGGGGATCAGAGGCAGGGGTCCCCTCTCCCACACCTTCCAGCTCTGGTAGATGCCAAGGGAGTACCATGTGGGGCAGGAGTGGTGTTGTACTTCTACCCTGAGGCAGGAAAAACCCCTTCACTCTGCCCTGTCCCTGCCACCTACCTCCAGGAGCCAGGGGCCAGCCCTCCATGGACACACACAGGAGCAAGACCTGTGTTCAAGAACTGCTGGGAGTCCCCTGAGTTCCTGCTCACAGAGCCTCCAAAGACATAGGGGCCCTGTGGCCTCTCAGACACTCCCTGGTCTCCCACCAGGACCCCCCATCTGATTTGCACAGGATGCCTGGCGCCCCTCAAGGCAGCGATGCCTGAAGTGAGACACACGGCTCAGAAAGCCGAGTTCTCTCCCTGCTCTTCCAGCCTTCCCTCTGCATATAGCCACCCACTTCACCAGCAGGAGCAGAGCTCTGTTCATCTCAGAGAAACACAGCTACAGCTGTCAGAAACCCTGGGATATTGCCACTGTTATCCATGTCCCATTGGGTTCAAAACAAGCCCCTGGTCAGGGCCCAGATGGCAGTACCATGTTGGCAGGTTGGCACCTTCTCTTCAGACTGATGACTTGGGTGCAGCTGAGGAGCTGAGAGGGGTCATGCAGGTGGCCCTGGCTGCACTTACCTCCACCGTTCTTGTAGCAGAGGTAGGGGAAGCGCCAGACATTTCCCAGGCCGATGATCTCCCCAGCCACAGACAGGACATACTCCAGCTTGTTGTTCCACTGACCACGCTCCAGTGTCTGGTCCTCCTCCTCTTTTTCCTCCTTCTCCTTTTCCATGCCAGGGTGTGTGGGCACCATTTCACCATTGCTGACAGCACCGGGGACTCTGTAATCCATCCCACCTTCAAAAAGAGTTTCCTTCATTACATTCAGCACTAGCCATGCAAAGATGCAGAAATTTGGACCATGGGAGGCAAGAGAGGGGCAAGGACACGTACACACACATCTCAAACTGTTCTTCCCTTTCTCCTCATACAGATTCCTGCTGGTGCTAAGAGTGCACATGCATTTTCACTAATGAGTTCAAAACTAGTCTTTGAAAGCTACTATTAGTTTCATTATTTTAAACTGCCACATCTCAAAGCAGTCCTGTCTCTGGAAACCCACCCTCTAAGCCCAGTGTTACACAGAAGACCCAGGCTGGAGCTCCTGTGTCAGGTGTGGGAAACAGGGCTGGAGGGGGATGACAGCAGGATCAAATACTTGACAAGGTATTTTATAAGGGTTTCTCTTCTCTTCTGTTGCCTTGGCCTGGTTTTACAAACCATATGATGGATGCCACAAAGCACACAGAAGTCCTAGACACAGGAAGAGGACAAACTGAAACGATAGGAAAGCAAGTTTATCCTTTTGATGGCAGCAACTGTTGCTAACAATCTTCAAGGCTACATGAAAAGGTGATTTTCAGAATCACCTATCCTTCTCACAGCAGGATAAAGCATACAGAAATCATTGGCAGCGGGGATCTTGCCTTTCTGAAGGTCTGCCCTTCCAAACACCTGCCCATTTCCTGCAAAGCTTCCCACAGAACTGCTCTCAGATCCTTTGGCACCATCTCTAAATACATCTGTGCTAAGAGAAGACCAGCAGAGAGCAGGTGGGCACCACTTCACTGTCCCACGTTCCCCCAGGTACCTCCAAGAGGACACCATTGGGAAGGATCACAGAGGGTTGTGCCTGTTCCTTCCAGGCAGGATGCCCCGCTGGCTGCCAAGTTCTACAGCAAAAAGGGTGAGGATTGTGGTTCTTACCAATCCCCGGTGTCAAAGCTGGGATTGCTGAGGACCTTGTGCCAAGGAGGGCACCTTCCCCTGCGCAGTGCCAGCCCTCAAGCCTGCTCCATTCCCTGCAGAGCGTGTTCCCCTAGCCTTACCCTGACATTAATTCATCCCTGCCCGCAACTCCCTCGCCGGGAGGGCAAGAAAAGGCTCTGGCAGCAAATGACACTCTGCCCTATCCGGGAGAACTAAAAAAGGGCAAATCAGCGCTTCCAACCTCTCCCCTCCCCCTGCTTAGTCCCTCTATAGAACACCTGGGGACACGAAGAGGGCTAAGAAACACTGGCAAGCGTTTGACAGCGGCCGAAAGGAAGGACTGGGAGGACCCCGCCACGCTAGAAAATTATTAAACAGGCAGAAAATGCTCCGTGACCTCTCAGCCCCGGCAGGGTGAGGGGCACAGGGGGAACAGGGCAGAAGCAAACGGGGACAGAGGTGTTACCTTGCGGACGGCGCTGTCGGGGCGCGGGCGACGGGAGAGGCGAAGGCAGGACGGAAAGGTGCTGGCTATTTAAAGTGTGGAAAGAAAAAATTCAGCGGTGGTGTAATCCTAGACTTCGCCCAACCCACATTCCTTCCCCCACCCCCCAGGGCTGGACAAAAACCTACACATGACTGGTTTCATGGCCAGTGCGAAGGGGCTCGTTCCCCCCGCCTGTGAGGAGGGCTCCCGCTGCCTCCGCCGGGCTCTGTCCCGGGCCGGTCCCGCCTCT
>VYZP01040377.1:0-12532 GCA_013400635.1 Hypocryptadius cinnamomeus
TTTTTCTGTATTTAAGTTGAACTCTTTAGTAGAGACAGTTAATTAATTTTTTCCCAGTGGTTTCATTAAGCCTCTATAGTTATTCTCTGAACTCTTTTGTTTAAGTAGGTTTGTTTGTAGGCTTTCCTCTTATCTACAAAACCAAGACACTGATAGAAATGTATTCTAAAGTCTGTTGGAAAGTAGACATGTACTTGAATGCATACTGAGAGTACACATTCATACTTGCAAACCAATATATGGATGGGATGTGACACATAAACAAATATTTATGTATGATGTTTGTCAAAAAACATTGATTAAATCTCTGAGAAATCTATTCCAAGGATTCAATCTTTAGGATTTAAAGTGGTGTTCATTTTACCAGTCTGAAGTCGCTGATGGTTAAGTCAATTATCGTGACATCTTCTACTGTCAATAAAACGAGAGAGAGATATTGGCCTAACAAAGAGTGGGGAACAACTACTCTTCAGGTGGTCAAAAGCATGTAAATCACACTTTACCATTTCAGTGTAAGCAGTCATTAAAACACCACCCATTTGTATTTAATGCACTCCACACCGGTACAAAATGTACCAGGGATAGCATTGACAAGCTTTCCATTGTTCATAATTTCAAACATCATTTTATAAAATAGATATGGCATTAGTTGAAATAAGTTGTTTATTTTGCTGACATGGGGGACATGCAATTGTGGCTATGAATAAGACTTTCTTACATCTCTGATATCTACTTCACTTTTTTTTTTTGACATTAGCTTCCAATTCCTCGGTTTGGAAATGATATTTAAATTTAAAACAGTGTAAACGGAGAGTAACACTGATATATGCTGGGTAGAAGGCATAAAAATACTGAATCTATTTTTAATTGAAATGAGCTAATTGTTCTGGACTGGGGCCTGCTCCTTTTGCAAGTAGTGCTAATTACTTTAAAAAGAGTTCCATAGAGAAGAAACACTATGAGTTGGCTTTGGTTTTTTTCTTCACCAAAAAAAGACTTTTGCACTTTGAGATCTGAATCTGCTTAATTTGTCAAGAAAATCCTTAGAAATCTGTAAGATGATACTGCAACAAACAAGGTCCACCATGTAGAAATATGTTAAGAAACTGTAATTGCATTTCTACTGTTGTTATTTTTTCATCTGACATGTCATTCTATAGCAGACTTTATAGAGCAGGAGGTGAATTGATATAATTAGTTTGGTTTCTTGCCATCTTTCCCATAGGTCAAGCCAATTAAAAGACGACTGAGGGAGACAGTACTCCAAACTGTAGCATATGGCACCATGGCATAAAACACACTGTAGATGGAAAACAATTCAGTTGGGATTTTAGCTTTGAAATTTAATTGAATATAAACAATGTTTGTCTCTGGATCACCTTGAAATTTCTTTCCTTCTCTTTGCTTATTTTCATCAAGAATCAGAACACTATTTTCTTCTTGGGTCATGTAGTATCATCTTTTTTGCCTTTGAATGAGTTCCCTGCTGCAGCTGTTTCACTGCTCAACATTTTACTTTTGTTCTAAGCAGAGTCAGTTGAAAGCCACAGAATTTATGGTTTGTGATATATTTGAAAATTCTAATTTTAGCTTTACTGCAGAGAGCAGCCCTTCTCCTGCCCCGCTAACAAAGCAAATAAAACATGCTTTTTTCAAATTTTCTTGCTGTGTAACAACGAGTAAGGTTAGCAGTAAATGAAACCAGTTGTTTGGTGGTTCGGGGATGTTTTTGCTTCAAGTCAAGTTTCACACTGCCATTCCCTATTTCACCTGAGTCTGAACTCTAAAGACAGGGAACATGATTCCCCTGGGAGCAGTCTGTCAAAACCGGGTTTTCTGAGAAGTCCCTATCAATGCTTTATCACAAGGTGTGAGTGCACAGGGTATTTCTCAGTGCTGCCACTCTGTCCCCCATGTCTTATAAGCTGCTACCAGGCTGCTCAGAATGACTTAAGAACATTCCAACCAGTACTTTACAGAGAGCAAAGTTAGAATGGCCCAGGATAGATTCCCTGACTCAATTTGGAAGTGTTCACCATCTTCTGGAGGGAGAACCTTGCTAGTGAGAAGAAAACTGCTGGACAGCATATTTGGAAAAACATTTTTTTTTTTAATTTTTTTTTTTCCATTCCAATTTAGAATAGAGCTTTTCAGGTTAGTTATGCTTTTCTTTGAATATAACTTAGTATACCCCTTATCTCTGCTAGGACATCAAGGGTTGATATTTGATTACAAAAGGGTAACTGAATATTGGGGTCCAAACCCAGGTCCCCAATGTATATGGTTGCTTACGTAAAATTTCTTCTTGTTTAGGGATTCTTTCAAACATAGACCTTTTGATTTCTTGTGATGTTTTTTTTCCACAGTGTAGTTCAGACAAAGCAACATTTTTTATCTAGCAACTGCTTCAAATCTAAAACCATGGTTATATAAATAGTTGCTGAGTCTGACTCTCTGCTGTTCCATTAAGCACCAGCATAGCTCATCTTTCTATAGACAATGGAAATATGCAGACAGTAAAAGTGCAGTTGTTTGCAATCAGAGTAATGTAGCTGCTTCGTAAATATAGTTATCTCACACTACTGGAGAACAGGCAAATGAGATCAAGATCAGAATAAAACTGTTATTCCTGGATTCAAGTAATGAATAAATTAATGTCTGTATATGCTATTCACTGTGATCCTTGAATGTACATTGGGATACTCTCTGATGAGCATGAGAGAGCAAAGCATGTCTGCTTAATTTTTAATCTCATCTACAGGTTAGTCCTTGTAAAATAACAATTATCAAGTCAGATTCTCTGAAAGAATGAACTTGTCAAACTCACATACATTATCTGCTGTGGCAATTGATGTCACTATGATAATGCCATGCTAGCAGTGCTTAAGCTAAGAGTTTGTCAGTTACCCCATGATAAACTCTAACATTTGAGGGATTTCTTTCATCCCAGTTCATCAAATCACAGAGGTCTGACATTCAATATGCAGTCCTCAGGGTTTCAAATGTTCTTTTGCTCTTGATTTATGCTAACAATAGAATATTTGAAAGAATGAAGACTAAGTGTTATCACAGTGCCTAAGTGACTCTGATTAAACAGATTCCAGAAACTGGCTGTGGACAGCTGCACTGAAGTAGGAAGTTTGGATGACTGTGCTGACTTCAGCTGGTGTTGAGTTAATTTTCTTCACAGTGGCTGGTGTGGGGCTACATTTTTGATTTGTGCTGAACACACGGTAGATAACGTAGAGATGTTTTTGTAATTGCTGAGCAGGGTTTGCACCAAGGCCTTTTCTGCTTTCCATGCTGCTACGCTGGCAAGGAAGTTGCAGATGTGTGGGAGGCTTGCAGGAGACACGGTCAGAATAGGTCACTCCAACTGACTAAAGGGATATTCCAGACCCTACAACATCTGCTCAGTATACAAAGTGGGGAGAAGGAGGGGGAAATTTGATGTGATGGCATTTGTCTTCCCAAATCACCATTACATGTGGTGGGGCCCTGCTCTCCTGGAGATACCTGAACACTGCCTGCCCATGGGAAGCAAGGAATGAATTCCTTGTTTTGCTTTGCTTTTGTGTGTGGCTTTTGAACTTCCTGTTAAACTGTCTCCATCTCAGCTCCCAAATTCTCCCAAATACCCATCTCATTCTCCCCCTGATCTGCCTGGGTGGGAGTGAGCAAGTGGCTGCGTGGGGCTTGGCTGCTGGCTGCAGTGGCACCACAACAAGCAGTAAAGTTGGAAGCAAAAGTAAACCTGAACTTTGTGGTAGTGCAGAAGGGCAAGGAAAAAGATGGAAGCAGCTTACTTCCCAAATTTCATTGCTCTGAAGACGATGAAACTTCAACAGGGGTCGTCTTATTTGACTATAGAGGTTTTCATGTGAAAGGCTACATGTGGGTTCACCATGTTAGGCTCAGGCACAGGCCTTTGCAGGGTTTGATTCTTGAAGATTTCTTTAAATATAAGGCAAATCACACTTTCTAGTACTTAAATGTTTTCACTGACAACATAGATCACCAGTAGCAAACACAAAATGTGCCTGTCCCCATTGCAATTAGTTATGAATGAACTGATAAAGCCTACTCCCTGCTCTGGACAACATAGCAGGGACCAAGCAGAAAAATAAAAGTATCAATATTGGCAGGAAAGCAGAGAGCTTTTCTGCAGGGGGAACAAGTAGTAATTCATAGAAATGGATCTGCAGGTCTCCTTTATTGGTACAACCACATGACAGATTATATTTAAGATTAAATGGAGATTGGGTACAATCAAGCCCTCAGCAAGGGAAATGTCTTTTTTTCTGAGTATGTTTTTCCATCCTATCATAAATGTACCAATTCCTTCCAACCTCTGTCTCTCATTTTAGGTTGGAGTAATCATAAGATTTTTGTAGGAAATTGCATTAGTAATTTTATTACTTCTTTAGACATACTTTTATATGTTAAAATTTAAATTTATTACATTACTGCAGTATTGCTTCTCTGGATATAAAGCATTTTGGGAACATGGTTCTGAAAAAATATTCTATCAGGTTTATCATTCTAGTGTTTTGCATATCCTGGTACCTAGACATCACTCTTTAAATACTTTTAGATAACCTTAACTGAAAAGAAAACAAACCCTCAACTCAAACATATATAACAAATGGCCAGGAGCACATTATTTTCTTTAAAATAAAAGGTCTTTCCTTACTCTGTACATCAAGCTGGAAATAATGTCTTCTGCTGTCTTTTCTTGCCTTGTAACGGTAAAGAAACAATTTATTTGATGCCACATGATACAACTAAATTAGAAGACAGAAGGTCGGTGAAACAAATGTTTTCCAAGGAGAATATCTTTTCTCCTAAAATTCCAGGGAGAGAAGGTATGGTGTATTATCATTACTTTTCCCAACTCCCCTCCTCTCCTTCTCTACACCAGGTTCTCTCAAGGTTAATTTGAAATGGTATAAAATGCCGTACTCATGGAAGGAGCTGTTATCTTTTCGTTTGAAATAAAGAGATGTACTTCGGAATTTTTCCCCTTCATTACTCGGAAGCACCACAAAGGCCGGCACAGCTTACACCAGAGGGCAATAGTGAGCTGTAAATATTTTCTCTCTCACCCCTGCCTTTTCCGTGGAAGCTCTTAGGCACTTTTAGGCTCCTCTTCTCCCCTAACCATAGGCGGTCCTGACAGTGTAAAATCTTGCACAATAGGACCAAATGCAATGATGAGCTTTTTTCACTGTTCTCAGAATTTTCTGTATTTATAACAGATAGATGAAATTGGTGACTTTCATGACTCCATAAAGTTGTTCACCGATTAGTCTGAACCCAACATTCAGGCTTCCCTGCAGTGCTAACACTCCTTCCTCTAAATCTGCACTCAGTCAGCTCTTTGGAGTAATGGCTCTTGCCAGAATTGGTAAGGAGGGAGCAAGTATAGAATTTTACATATTTTGCTTTGGAATTCTTTTAAAGCCAATTTAAACCCTTCTCTTCAGAGACCAGGCCTATATGTAAACGTTATACCTTGCTATATGTAAATGTTATACCTTGTTTCTAGATGTACAAGCACAGCACAAGTGGCAGAAAAGATGAAAAGAAGTGGGTAGGAAAAAAATCAGGAAAATATAAGAGGGAAAAATTTATGTTTCTTTCTTAAAATTATGTCATAATTTTCTAAATAAAGAAATTTTGCTTCACAGTTTCAAAAAAAGCTAAGCAGCCCTTTCTGTGTTTTTAAGTGTTCTGTGGCTTGAATTGAATGAAATTTCTAAACCTACGTTTCATCTATCCCAGACTTCTAAAAGTATTGTATAATTATCAGGGGACTGCAAGTCCTTTATTCATTTGACCTCTGCCTTTTGTCATATGGATTTTTTCTGCCTATGCTGGTTCCTGGAATTAAGATTTTCTGACAAAGTTAGAAGGGAGGAAGAAATTTTTCCCATCCATTTTGCATGAGGGTAAAGATTTAGGGAACAAGCCATTATGACCTTATATATGTACATTTTTACATATATCTAGCACATTTTTAAGCCCTAATAAGAGGGGATCTCCATGAGAAGGGAGTATATTGGTATATTGTTGATGCTTAAGGAGTGCTTGGGATGTAATTTTTCCCTAATTTTTTTCTTTGGTGTCAGCAAATGTTTGGGATTGGCGGGGGCGGGGGGGTGTTTTGGTTTTTGGGTGTTGTTGTTGGGTTTTTTCCCCATAATCATTGGCATTGCACTTTAACGGAGTTATTAAAGTCATTTCCTCGAATAACATTGAGGCACTGTCTGCAAACACCAGACCAGGATGCCTGATGTGATGGAGGCTACCTTCACTATTTTCTGAAAGTAAGTTCCTGCAAATGCCTGCCTAATTGTCCTTTATCTATCTGTGTGACCACAGCTGTTAGAGAAAAACCCTCAGGTTACCAGACTGTGACAAGACAAGGGTCCTAGCTGCCATTGTCTCTTTTGCCTTAAGTTTTTGTGGTGGAGGACAGGAGCTCTGAAGTTGTTGCTTAATTGACTTTTATATTTAATAGACTGCCTTCCATTACATCAGTCTGCCCCTCAGGCCCTGCTGAAGTCCTGATTGATTTCTAATAGCTTTTAAAGTTAATACTGTAGCCTCCTGCTATTTTTCAGTGCTTTTGATTGGTGGTTTTCTGCATCAACTTCCAAACACATACCCAGATAGTGAAATAGTTTGAGTGTTTCTGGTTGGGAAACACTGCAGGGAAGGAGAGAAACCCAATATTGTTCTTTTTTCATGGCTTTTAATTGGAAATGTCACAGAAAAGCATCCCCACAAAGCTGCCTAGAATAAGTCATCAGTTCTGAGGACTAGGGACTAAGCCCTAGGATCTCATTAATGGGCTCAGAGGATCCAACATTTACAGCTGTGTCCAGAAAAGTCTGCTTTTGCTATTGCTGCTTTTCATTAACTTGTGAAATGTTTGCAAACCACCTCTGGTCCAGAAAAATTTCAAATATATCTCTTCTTGTGACTGAAAAACATCTCCCCCACCCCAAAAATTCCTGCCCATCTGGCCATGCAGCAGAAGCCTGAAGGCCACAATGTAAATGACAATTCACCTGCTGGTACCTGGATTCTACCCCTACTCAGCCACCTGCAATTATAGAATCCTTAATTTTGGAATAGTCCTCTGCAATCTTGGAGTCCAACCATTAACCTAATACTGCCAAATCCACCACTAGACCACGTCCCTGAGTATGTTCCCAAGCACTACATCTACCACTCACCTTGGAGAAAGTATTAATAACACACATCATGCCTGGGAGCTCAGGAGTGGTGTGGAATGGGTGTGTTTATCCAGCACAGGTGAAGCTTCCTGCGTACTGACTGTCCCAGCAAGAAGACAGGAGCAAACCAAAACGGGCTGAGCTCAGGCTTGGTCTGACTCTGACACAGATCCAAAACAATCTGCGGATTTTGGGCTGATAAACCAGCACTTCACACAGACTGGCACCTTTCTGGTGCTGGCGGGAGCGAGGAGCAGATGTCCGTACGGCAGCTGGCAGAGCTGCCTCGAGCTGCTGCTGGCTGTGCTGATGCCAGGCTGCCCGTGGCAGTGCTTGTGGCCGATGCTCTGTGCTTCAGTGGGGGCCATCCAGCTGCAGCCTCCTGCTCGTAGTGGCTCCCTCCCGGCTCCTGCCCCATCCTGGCCTCCCTGCTGGGCCAGGACTGCCTGCTGTCCCTGGGTAGCTCTCAGCTGCCAGCTGGAGACACTGCTGAATGAGGCAGTGGTCAGGCACAGCCTCCTGGGCAGCTCTCCCCTCAGACTGCTGCAATTACCAGTTGTCTCCACCCTGATTAGAAAGGAAAACAGCTTCTTTCCTCAGTCTGGCCTTCAGCCTACAGTTCGTACATGCATCTTCCCTTGGCAACTGGTTTTTCTTCTGCTGATGGCACAGTCTCCAGTGAAATCTGTCTCACAGTAATGAGAGGAAAACTCTGAAAACCTCAGCAACTCATGCCTCTCTTGGTGGATAGTTTTGCTGCTCTGTGCTTTCAAAACACAGTAAAATAATAATTATCCCTTGCTGCTCTCTTTGTGGTTCTTAAAACATACTGCTTTCATTTAGGGAAAATGGCATTGGTTGAACCCAAAACACAGCAAGTTAGTCTCAGAGCCAATATTAGAGCTTGGGAGCTCTGGCGTTTGACCTTATACTCAGTCCATCAGGCCATTTAGCTTCCTTAGGAAGCAGAAAACTACCACTCTACAAAGTGTATATATAATGAAATGTATCAAGACCTTCAAGAGGGGAAACAGCAAAATTCTCCAAGAAACAAAAACATCTCTCCTGTAATAGTGAGAATCAAATATCCAGGCAGTTGCACATCTACACAGGGTTGGATTCACTACAGAGTTGATAAATGATGATATTGCTAGTTAGCATTTTTTGAAACAAACTTTTCATTAAGGTTTTGGCTTCATTTTGTCTGCATTTCTGTGCCTGTTTTCACATATTCTTATAAAAAGTTGTGCCACATTTTTATGCAGTCATATGCAAAATACCACTGAATGACCTGGGGCCACCTGACAGGTGCCATATTTATGATAACACAACATTTCTAATAGAGATCACATATTACAGAGAGGGAGTGCTCCAAAGATCACAAGTGGGTATCTTTCAAAACAAGGAATAAAATGCATGCTAGCTTTTTGTATACAATAATGCAGTCTGTTAGCTTGTGTTGCTTACTGAATTTTGCCAGGATTGTGATAATAGAAAAGAAAAATAACAAAAAAAAAAGCCCAAAACAAAACCAACAAAAAACCACCCCCTAAAACCTCATTTTACTGCAGCCTTATGTAGGAAATTTTATACCCACTACAGTAAGTAAACATGATTTTGAATCTTCCGTGATGCACATAGATCAGTCTATTTCTGAAAGTCGAGTAAAAGGAAAGTCAGATGAAAGCAGCAGATCACAGAGGTCGTAAGCTATTTTTCGCTTTAAGCAGTTTCTTAATTTCCCTGGTAGCATGTTCTTCTGATAGAGAATAATAAACTAAATTAATGTATGATAGCAAAAGCCCTAAAATGCTTAGTACAAGCTGCTTGTAAAGGATTCAAGTGTAAGCAGAGCAGAATTTCTAAGCCTGTACATTTACGGTCAGCAGCGTGATCTTCCTTGTGATGACAAATTAGCCTTTAAAAGTCACACGATCAAAAGCACGTCACTGAAACCTGGGCAAAGGTCAACAGGCTCTGAGTGGGAATCCTGCCGTGTTCCTGAAAGCATGAGATCATTTTCTCCATGATTGTGCTGCAGCATGGACTGTTTGAGAGGATTATCCATTGCTGATAGGGGTGTGTGACTGTAGGTGAGTGTATTGTGTGTGATAGAAGACTTGAGTGTTGCAAACCATGCATGGATTAAACGTCAGAAGCATTCAATTTAATGCTTTTAATTCTTGGAGGCTGTGTTCTTAATCTTAGTAACAATGGCCAGCTGCAGTTCTGCAGAGAGAAGCATTATAGACACAGGAGAAAAATAAAACAACACAAGTGTTTTTCCCCTCCTGTCTTCCCTGGAGACAGTTTTGTATCTTGGGACAGTTGAAAGGCCAGACTTTAAGAGCATGGACCTGCACAATGTTTTGTGGAATGTGCATGTGATCTTCCTATGTATCACTGAACAGGAGAGAGATGTTTTGTTCTTTCATCCGTGCATAACTTGTCACCACTTAAATACAAATTGCAAACATTTTTAAAGACAAATGCATGCCCAAAAGGATCGCCCATCCTTCAAGTTGCTTGTTGTTAATTGACCCAAGTTCACTCTTTCAATTGACAGCAATTTTCTTTTTCTGCTGTGTGAAATGCAGATGGTACACACCACCACAAAGCATATTACTAATTCAGAACAAATGTTTTTTATAAAAATCCAAATAATTAAATAGTATTTGATTGAGTGTCTGCCTGTAACTTGACAAAGCATACGTTTGCAAATTGGGTCTAATGGTTTAGGTTACAACATAGGGCACAGATAAGGTCTTATGCATGGTTTTTCACATCAAATTTCAGCTCTGGATGCTGAAATTATTATTATTATTATTATTATTGTCATATATGATATCAAATCACAGGTGTTATTGGAATTATTCAGCCTGAAAAAGAGAAGTCTTAGGGGTGACTTAATTGTAGCCTTTCAGCACCTAAAGGGAACCCACAAGAAAGATGGAGAGAGACACTGCTTACTGCAGTAGTGCATGTAGTGTCAGAAGAAGAGGGAATGGATTAAAACTGAAAGATAGGTTTAGTTTAAATATTAGGAAGGAACTCTTTACTTTGAAGGTGGTGAGACACTGGCACAGATTGCCAGAGAAGTTGTGGATGCCCCATCTCTGGAACTATTCAAGGCCAAGTTGGACAAAGCTTTGAGCAAGGTCTAGTGGAAGGTGTCCCTGCCCACAGCAAGGGGCTGGAACTAGATGATATTTAAGGTCCCCTTGAACCCAAATCATTCTATGAATCTATACTTATAGATAGTTGCATATGCATATGTTCATACGTTTCTTTGTGTTTGTATTTTAAAACACCCAGAATTGTTGCTAAATGTAAAGACTCAGATGCCTCTGCATGGATTTTAATCATTGGATGCCTGTTTCCTGTGAGGTTTGTTATGTTCATGGAGTGATTCTTGGTCTAAGTCCTACCACGTATTAGCACGGTTAGGGTGCTATAAAGGGGCATATATTTCAGCTCTGATTGTTCATCTGTGGTGCCTCTTTCTCTCCACTGTCTTTTGATTGAGGGCTGAGTGTTATCATCACAGAGGGCTGGAAGCAATGTGGTGAAACAAATACGACCATTTCAGAGGATCAGAGTCTCCAGCTGAGTGGGCATTGCCCCTGTATGTCCATGCCTTCCAAGATACCCTTACTTGAACATCATAAATGCAGTGCCATCCCCTGTTGGTTTGCCAAGGCTGGGATACAGTAATATCACCTCTCTGCTGCCAGCAGAACCTCTAAGTTTTTCCTCTAAAATACTTGATTTCTCTCCTAAGCAGTGGCACTGATGAAACACCACAGATGGTGGTGTTTGGATACAATGTTTCAAATTGTGTATATTTCTTAAGAACACAGTCTTGTAGTTGCATCCTTTGATCTGTTGTTTTGATTTTTTTCCCAGCAATTATAACTGTCGTGTGTGGGTGTATAAGCACTAAACCAGGTTTTTATTCAATGCCCCAAAGAGAGAAAGTGGCCCTTCTAATTAGTGTTTTTGCCACATATTGAGGGAGGAGAGCAAATAACCTTATCCCCTCTTTGTCAAACATTTATTGATGATTGCCTGAGGAGAGCAGAATTAGAGAATCATAGAATCACAGAACACCCTGAGTTGGAAGGGACCCACAAGTTTCACCAAATCCTGTCTCCGCACAGAACAGCCTAAACATTTAGTCATATATCCAAAAGCATTGTCCAAATAATTCTGGAATACTTACAGACCTGGGTCCATGACAACTCTTCTTGTGAGCTTATTCCACTGCTTGAAAACCCTCTCAATGAAGAACTTTTTTCCAATACCCAATCTGACCTTCTTTCACACAGCTTTCAGCCACCATGCTGCATCCTACTGCCAGAAATCAAAAAGAGGTCAGCACTTTCTTCTCCACCCCTCCATTGTGGAGGAGCTCACCCTTCAGTCACCTTTCCTCTAAGCTGAACAAACTTAATGTCCTCATCTGCTTCTCATAATGCAAGCCCTCTAGTTCTTCCACCATCTTTGTTGGCCTCCTTTGGACACATTCTGATGTTTTTACATAGTTTTTATGTATTGAAACCCCAAACTATTCAAGGTGAGTCTGAGTCTAATAGGACAATCACTGTTTTTGTCCACTTAGCTGTACTGTGCTTAATGCACCTCAGGATATGGTTGGCACTTTTGATCTCCAGGGCCCAGTTTTGACTCATATTGAGTTTACCATCAAGCAAAATCCCCACATCCTTTTCTGTAGGGCTTCACTCCAGCCTTCTGTCCCCCAGTCTACACATATATCCCAGGTCACACCACCGAGGTAATGAATCTGGCACTTGCCCTTTTAGAGTTCATACATCCTGTGACATCTATCAAGATGTCTCTATAAGACCTCTCTAACCTTGAGGGAATCAATGGATCCTTCTAATTAAACATTGTTGGGAAACCTACTTAGTGTGCACCCCACTCCTGTGTCCAGGTCATTAATAGAAATAATGAAGAGAAGCAGCCCTAAAACTGAGTCCTGGCAAACCCCACCAGTGACTTATTTCCACCCTGATGCTTCCCCATTTACCACAACTCTTTGAGCCTGATCCTTCAGACAACCATTTACCCATTGGATTATGTATGTGTCTAGCTGTGTGCTGGACATTTCATCCAGAGGATACTGTGAGAGACAGAATCAAAGATTTTTATAAAAACCAAACAACCCCACTCCCTTATTTTCCCTCTTCCCTTTGTCCACAGGAGAAAAGATCATATTGAAAGGAGGTTGCAGTGCACTTCCGTGGTGTGTCTGCTTCAAGGGACTG
>VYZP01040378.1:379-23549 GCA_013400635.1 Hypocryptadius cinnamomeus
AATATGTATGGTGGGTGTTAGGATTATTTCCAAAAATAATCTAGACCGAGTGCTTTGAAACAGTTGCTTTTATATGTAGCTAATCCAGGTTTGAATAGAGATTGAGAAAAAGCTTTCCCTATATTCCTTTTAGATTTCCTTAAACAAAAAATGTGGTAGTGAGCTGGGGTGTGCTGTCAGTTGGCTGAACAGAGACTGGAGAAGGTTACTGGGATGGGAGGGGAAAGGGGAAACCTGTATTTCAGTCTGCTTGAGGCAGACTCTCTCTGGGAGCACACAGTCTGCATTCTAGATATCCTGGCATAATTTATTTGAATCAAATAGTAGTAATTCTGTAGAATATTTGTGGATTTTTTAGTATAGCATTTTGGGCTCACTCTCAGCCTACTAGGCACTGCTAGCAGCCACAGGCCAATGTCACGCCACTGACAGTGCCTGAAGAGCCTGGCTGGTTTTTAATTTAGGCTTCCTCAGCTCCTTACATGAGACTGTGTGAAATGGTATCAGAAACCTGACCAAAATAAAAGAATGTTATACCCACTGCTCTTCATGCTGGCCAGGCCAGTTGTTTCCCTGCAGAAGGCAGGGAACTTGCCACTGTAAATCCTGATTTACTGGGTAGAGAATCTCTGGATTTCTGAATTTTTGACTATGTTTTGTCTACATGTGAGAGCCTTGTGCTGCTTCTGCTTGTGCTGTGGTCCATCAAAAGTACTAGGGAGAGAAACCAGGGGAGGACACAGATTTTTATCTCATCAGAGACAAACTTCTTGTGAGACTCATAGACAGGATGCCATCATTGTGGGTGATGCTATCATCATGACAATATTAGGTGTCCCAGGTCACCCCAGATGTTCATCTACCTCAGTGTCTTCTTCAAGTGGTCAGTAGTCTAAGGAGTTCTAAGGAGCCCGAAGCTGATGTGTGCTGGTGGCAGGTGTATCTCACAGATCTGCTTGTGCCACACCTGAGCAGACTCCTGTAGACCTGCTTATAGTGATAGGCCAGTACAAATTCCTGAACATTGTAAAGACATCTACATTTAAAATCCCCATTCCTGCAACAGAGCAGTAAAGACTGCAAGGCCTTCCTGCAGAGCACAGTGTAAATCTTCTCAGTCTTGTGGCAATTATTGTGGCTTTACTGGGCCTCTCTGGAGAGTGTCCAGACTGCTCCCTTCTGGCTGGACTTCCCAATGCTGGCTTTGGGCTCTAGAAGCTGTATGGCCATCAGGACAAGCCATCAAAGCCTTTACTGTGGGTTCTGAGAGCCAGCACCGCTCTTGGGTAGATGCCACGCTGTGCCCTGGGCAGGTTGAGGAAGCTGTCTTTTTCCTCAGGAGAGCTCAAATCTGCCTTGGGTGCCTCTTTCTAAAGGGAAAACCAGTAAATCAGTCCATTCTGGAAGTGGTTACTTTGCTTTTACTGCCATAGGTGTGGGGTTTTTTTTTACATTTTTCTCCCTGAACCTGCTGAAAAGGGTCACTTATGCCCTCACTTTCCCTTTAGAGCTGAAGCCAGAGCTCACCATCCCCATTTATTTACTAGGCTTTGAGTGCTCCACAGCTTAATTCTGGGTTAATCCCTTGCATTTGTGCCGGCACTGTTTTGTGTGTGAGTGATTAATGAGGGAAGGGACCTCCATTATGGTGCTCCTTTGGGGTCAGCTGATGTATCAGTGATGCTCAGCTCTTTATAATTGGCTGTGTTTCTGGCCCAGTAGCCTGGGCCAGGTAAATTCTGAACCTTCCTGGTCAAGCAAAGATGGGGAACAGACAGTGGAGGTGCTGCTGCCTTACAACCTGAGTAGCTGGTGTGCTTGTCTGGGACATCTGAAGGGCTCTTTTCTTTCAGAGGGGGCTCCCTCCTGCTGTCAGTCAGCTTGTCTTTATCTCTGAGGGAAAAGCCTGTACAGTGGCTTGTCTGCAAGTTCCGGTGTTGGTGTTAGAGGACAGTGAATGGAAATCTGCTGTGGATTTAGGGTATGTAAGTGCCTTTACTGAAAAAAAGGTTGTGGAGCCCTTGCACTCTTTTTCAGGAATAACAGTGCATCACCTGAGCAGGACACCAGGTTTCTGTTCGTCAATACCCATGTTTCTGTGGGAGAGGCTTCCCCTCACCTTTCTGGAGTTGATAACATCATGGTGACAGGGGCTGGCTGGTTTTGTGCAGCTCCTTCACCAGCCTTGTCGGTTGTGTTACCACATTCCCAGTTTCCCTGGGAGTTGCCTGTGTCTCCTGAAGGATTGCTTCCACCTCTTCCCCGGTACCTGTTGGAGTTTGTTTAGCAATATGGTCTGTGCAGGTAGAAATAGCCAGGCCACATGCAAGGCTTGTGCTTCCACGAGGACACTCCAAGGCAGTTGGAATGAGTGTCTTTGAAGGTCAGGATGGTTCACGGTGCCATCATCTAGGACACCCAACAGTTGCTTACAGTGCTCCCTACAGCAAAGGAGTGCTGTCCCTACAGTCCCCCCAAGTGCTGCCCTGCCTGCTGAGCTGGGCATGGGGGGATAATTCAGCTTCAGTCTGTTTCTCTGTCTTTTTATTTTCCCCTTAGAAGTCAGGCAGGTGTGGGTGAAGTAATGTAGTTATGCCAACATGTTGAAAGCAGCCTGGCTTTCAGAGTGTGCTGTCTCCTGGCCCCAGATAGCTTTCATCAACCTTACATAGGTTAGAGATGACGCCACCAAAATCCTGACTCTTTAGCTCCTGACATGATGAAATCACCGAGTGTGATTTCTGCAAGTCTTAGCACCCACCTGCTTTTTCCCCAGGGAAGAAATCCTTACAAATAGCAGAAGATGAGTTTAGCAAAATTTCTGGGAACCGTGCTTGTGGTATTAATTTTCTATATTTGGAAGCAAGGGATTCCTGTTGGTGAGACTATGTCTGATGTCAGTACCATGTGTACTCACCCACAGAAACAAACCTAAACAAAGCTTTTCATAAGTACGAGGTTGTTTTTCATGAATCCTGACAGTTTATCTGCTATTTGGGGGAAATTTTGTCTCTCATTAGGATCTAAGTGTGATTCCATTCAGTTGGTCAGTCAAGTGTTACATCCTCGTGTGTTTTTGCCTGTCTGTAAAAGCAGTATTTCTAATGGCTTTTGCTTTAGCTAAGTACTGGAAAAGTTAATCCCATCCATTTGGGATGGGATTTTCCTCTTGGTATATCCAAAACCTCGTTTTAAGGTGATCTGAGTTCCTGCAGGCTCTGCTTGTCCTAGGTGTCATCTTTCCTTGTGACATGCTTGGAGGTGATACACATTCATGAGCTTCTGCCTCACAAACACCAATCTCTCACTCTGCAGCAGTCAGTGAATTTGGATCTGTATTTGGCATGTTAGCATACAGGGAAGGTGAAACAAGCTGCTCCATCTCCAGCACAATTTACAAGGTTGTGAGTCAGATACAAAACACACAGAAGTGTCCTGAAACTTGAAGTTCTGATCAAATTGTTGTTCTGCTTTGAGATAGCCCTGTGTGAAATGGACCTGTCAGACTGCACCTGTGGACAGCTGTTCACAGGAAAGGTTATTTAGCTGTGGTTATTTAGCTGTGGTGGGAGGGTTTTGAGAAGCTTTCCATATATATTCACTCTTCCTTTTTACTTCTGAAAAAATTATTTCTCTAAGTCTTGAGATTTGTTACAAGAATTTGGATATATATAACCCCCACTGGTTAATGCAGAAGAAGAGAGGATATTGTGGTTGGAGCTATTACTAAAACATCTCTGACTGTAAAAGATTTTGCTTAGCTTCCTCCAAAAATGTCCAGTTGATGATATATAAACCTCCTCCATTTATTGAATCTGTTGGGAGGAGTAGAGTAGCATGTGGGGACCTTGTTCTCTCGTGCGGTGACGAAATTTTGGTTTGACCTTATTGCTGAGTTTGCTGATTAATAAATTTTGATCATCACAGGATGTACAAATACACTTCAAACCGTTTCAAGACCCGTGCAGAGCAAGAGGTGAAGAAAGCAGAGCACATGGCGAGGATAGGTGAGTCGTCAGGGTATGCATTCATCTGTTGCTAAGGGGAGTACTAAACCCTTGATTGGTGTGACCTGGGGGGTTGGCTGCCTGTGGGATCACTGGAATTGCTCAGGAACTGAATTATTGCAGCAACTGCAGATGACACAGACTTATGTTCATGCAATGGAAGGAATGTACATTGTTCCCAGAGACCATTTCATCTGAGTAGCAGATGTACAGGATAACCCTAGGAGTCCCAGCAGTTTGCCCCTACTCCAGCAGAAGCCTGGCTGAGCCCTGTCATCCTGCAGTTCTTCTCTCACCTTTAAGATATTATGACCTTTTGGTTGTGTTTTCATTCTGCACCTTTCCTGTTAAGGCAGTTAAAAAAGTAGATTTTTATTCTGTCACTTAATGTAAAGGGATTGGTCTGGGTGTACAAGGGAGCCCTGGTTCGTTTGGTTTTAACCTTTCCAGGCATACCTTTTGCCCATCTAATCTTCCTTTCCTGTTAAGTCCTGTAATCCTTAGGGAAAACTTAGTTTGTCATAATTGGATATTCAGCATATAGCAATCACACAAGCATATAAATACAACATTAAACTGTATTATAACTGCATTAAATCTCCAGAAATTTAACACGAAAAGCAGCGTCCCTCCCTAACCCTTGATGCAAAAGTACTGTAGTGAAGGAAGAATCTTGGAAGTTGTAAGTGATTTATATGTGACCTGTATCTTCTGATAGGTTTCATAAATCAACTACATAAATCACTTGGAGGCACGTGTCCTCTGTCCCTGTATCAGAACTGCTTTAGGCGTGTCTGCACGTGGCTGCAGGTCATATATACAAGGGATGGTGCCGCATTCAGCCTGTATAGCATCACAGAGGGCAGTGTGATTGTGACCCTGTCCCAAGGAAAAGTGGCAGAGTGAAATGGTGTGAATTGCCATGCTCCCTGTTCCTCCTTTAGGAAGTACAGCCTGGCAAGATAGACTTGGTAAGATGAAGCTTAAGCAGATTTTATTGTGTGCCTCAGTCCTCATAGGTGTATTTATTTTTACATTGAGTCCTATAGCTAGGGCAGGTCTTGAGCACACACTCCCATTGCTTTTTGAGAAGATGCAAAGAGCAGGATTTAGAGAAACTTCTTCCGTGAAGCAGTCTGTGGGGCTTTCATGATACTTAAAAGTGGAGTTTAGTGTATGGCACTGAAGAATGGTGTTCATTGTTGTCCCAGTGCTGAGAACAGGTCCCATTGGCCCTAAAATGACACACATTTCCATCACCAAACCAGACTGGTGCCTTTGGGTGTGCAGGGATCACTGAACCTGCAGTGTGCCCAGAGGGCCAATGACATCCTGGCCTGTGCTAGAAATAGTGTGGCCAGTAGCACCAGTGATTCTTCCCCCGCCGCCTAGTACTCAGCACTGGTGAGGCCACACCTCAAGTACTGTGTCAAGTTCTGGGACCCTCATTTCAAGAAGGACATTGAGGTGTTAAGAGTGAGTCCAGAGAAGGGCAGCGGAGCTGGTGAAGGGTCTGGAGTGCATGGCCTATGAGGAGAGCTGGGGTAGTTTAGCTTAGAGAGAAGGAGGCTCAGGTAAAACTACCTGAAAGGAGGCTGTAGCCAGGTGGGGGTAGGTCTCTTGCTCCCAGATGAGTAGTCACAGGTTGAGAAGACATAATCTGAAGGCGCACCAGGAGAGGTTTAAGTTGGACATAAGAATTAATTTCTTCACAGAAGGGATCATTAGATACTGGAATGGACTGCCCAGGAAGGTGGTGGAGTCACCATCCCTGGAGGTGTTTAAGGAAGGACTGGATGTGGCACTTAGTGCTGTGGTCCAGTTGACATGGCGGTGTTGGTTACAGGTTGGACTCCATGATCTCAGAGGTCTTTTCCAACCTAATTGGTTCTGTGATTCTGTGAACTGGCCCAGTGCTTTTGGTGTGCATGGATCGCCAAACCAGCCCAGTGCTTCAGGGAGTGCAGGGATCACTGAATGGGCCTGGTGCCTCTGGGGGAATGAGGGTGCTGAGCAAAGGGCTTAGGACACTGTGGTGAAAACTCCCAGCTGACCTCAGACTGTTACTGCAAGATTGGAGCACACATGTAGCCTCACATGGAGCCTCCAGGACTAAAGCATGCTTGGGGTATGATCCTCTGGGGCCTACGTCTCATTGCTTTACTTGTAGAAAAATAGATTTAATCTGTAGCACCAAGCTTTTTTGTTCTCCTGCTGGTAAAAATGATTAATTTCTCATGGTCTCCAGTACTCCAGAGGGATCATCACCCAGGAATGATTTGCAGTTTGCTCTTTTAAACCCAGGAGTAGATTGTGACAAATGGTGGGTCTAGCTGAGCAAACAGCAGTTCCAGAATGCCAGAGATACCTGCCTACAAGGAATGTGTTGGAATCAGTCAGACTGAGATATTGCTGAGTCTCTGGAAGTAGCTTATGAGCTTGTGGAATCAAAACAGGATAACCAAAAACTAGCTGGATGGGGAAGATGTATGAGCAGCAGTGACTATTGATGGCATGGCTTTGGCATATCTAAAAAGAGCTATGGCTCAGGAGTGAAGACATACATATATTTAAGATGAGAAAAAGCCACTTTTCATTTCCCAGTGTCATGGTTTGATGCTGGCACAATGCCAGTGCCCCCATGAAAATATACTTTCCCCAGTGGCTGCTGTGAGATGTGACCAGGAATAGACTGAAGCAGGCTCCAGCTTAGGAATAAAGGGAAAAAACTTTATTAACTACAATATATAAAAAAAACCTCAGAATGAAAACCCTCCAAATACATTCCTCCTCCTCCCCTGCACTTCCTCCACAGCATGAAATAAAACCTTAGATTTTCAATCCAGTCACCATCTCTCAGATAATCAACTTTCAGTCCATCACCACCCCTCAAATAATCAACTCTCAGTCCATCAGGGAGAGAGGAGTCCCCCCCTTGCACCATAGGCTTCCCCTGGAAACACAGTTGAAACCTCTTGTGTTTCCATGTCACTCGTGGCACTGCCTGGAGAACATTTGCACTCGTGACTTCTTCCTTCCGTGTTCAGTGCTCTCACCACTGCACATGGACCAGAAGTGCTTTTAGGGTTCCCCTTTTAAGGATGCTTTGCCCAGTTCCAAACAGCAACAATCTCTCAGCTTCGGGACACCAGTCCGCCCCAGTTTCACCCCCTGGGGCTGAGGGGCCTCGTGAACAGACATATTCCTCTTCACTGAAGACAGAGGGCACCACCACACCCTCCTCAGCTGTCTGTGTTCACACCACTGCTTCACTGCACTCTCTTGGCCCCAAGGCATCGCCTCCCCCTAAATGCAGTCTCTGTGTCACAGGAAAAACATGGGTCTGTCCATGGCCATACAAGAAAAGAGTCCAGCCAAAGGCCACTCCATCATTTCCTCCCACCTAGGATTCGTCTCAACTCTTCTAACATTTCTCACTTGCACCAACTTTCATCACACTTGCCCATTTCCTCCTGTTTCATCTCTCTCTCTCTCTTCTCATTCAGATCCAGGAGGATTAGTATTTGTAAGGTTTCCATTATTCAAGAAAAGGGTTAAAATCTTCGCCTCTGCCTGCCCATAACTCCCACAAACGGCTGGGCACCTTCTCACGCCGCATCCCTCACTTCTCGGCCGGCCATGCTGCCAGCACATGATATCAAATTCCAAGGCAGCACAGGCACGGGCTCTCTCTGTCTCTCTCCCAGGGGATGGGGGGGCTGCCCGATGCCTCTCAGTGTTCTTCCACCTTTCCGTCTTGCAAAGCCTTCACCCCCCTCCTCTGCCCAAGGCTCCGGCCTACCTCACCCTGGCTGCATGGCTTCCCCACCCAGCCCTAGCTGGGCAGGGGAGGTCTGACCTCCTTCACTCACTGGAACCAAGAGAGTTCTCCTGGGCATTCTCTGCTCTTTTAACTCCCTGTGTTCTCAGAGGCGGTCCGTACCTTCAGTGGCCAAACCAGGTGCCAATATTCAAATCCAAGCACTGATTGGTTTGACCACAACCTCCCAAAAACCTCACTTCCTTCTCAGCCTAGGACACCCAGGAACTAACTTCCTGCCTCATACAATAAGCTGTAGTATCCAGATTCCTAAGTGAGCGGGTAGACCTAGGAGAAAAGTACCGTTCCTGGGCAAGGTGGCTGTGAAGGATCATCACCCGTTTTCTGTGTTCTTCTGAACTGAGACTCAGTACTGCACTGAGGCACTTTGGCATTGCTATTGCCTCACTTCTGGAAATCCCCTTCCAAAGTTGGGAAGACAAACAGATTGAAAGGGTGAGGAGTCATGCAGGTGTCAAGTACTGGAAGCTAACAGCTCTGTGCTGCTCTAGGTATTATTTCAGATTATTTTGGTGTGTCCAGTGACGTGCTTGGCAATGCCATGGGTACACCATGCCTGTTGTCCCCTGGGAGGATATGTATATGGGTTCCAGCTGCTGCGTGCTCACTGTCCTGCATAGGACACGCATCTTTACGCCTTGGGGCCTCAGCCCTGTAACTGTATCAGTCCCTGTCAGCTGTCTCAGTTGTCACTGCATTAGTGGAGCAGGTTTGACCTGTGCCCTTCTGGGTTACCACTGTGTTCTTTCCATTAGCCACAAATAAGTTTAGCCCACCAGCAACCTCCCTACAAGCTCTGATTGAAGCGGACCAAGTGCTTTAAGCAGCCTCCAGCCTCCTGTTGGCTTGATTTAGCCAGACTGTCTCTTGATGATGGCTAGTCACACAGCACAGTCCTTGGTAAGCAGCTGTGAACCCCACAGCATGCTGCTGTGGGAATGAGGCGAACAAAACTCCAATGGGACAATGTGTAGAAAGGAAAAGGGATTTGTGTGGTAGTTGTTTGAGTGAACTGACTGGCTACAGACTCCAGTTTCCTTCAGGCTGGCTACTGAGTGCTGCTTTTTGGAGAGATACTGGTAATCCCTAGGAGCCAATTGCTAGCCTGTCATCTTCTTGCTTACCTCATCCTATGTAAATCTTAGGCAAGGTCGTTCCTCCACTGGTGTGTTTCCTTGTTTTGAGTGTCTCACAGCCACAGTTTATCTCTCTATGAGGAGAGCAGGGAGGGAGATGGCTTCTGGATGTGCTGTAACCAGGCTGCTGCACCCCCAC
This sequence comes from Hypocryptadius cinnamomeus, assembly GCA_013400635.1. NCBI lineage: Eukaryota > Metazoa > Chordata > Aves > Passeriformes > Zosteropidae > Hypocryptadius > Hypocryptadius cinnamomeus. The sequence continues at coordinate 9,503 of VYZP01040378.1, forward strand.
GTGTGGGGGTGCAGGCATTGTTTGCCTTGGCGTGAGCTACGCCATCCCTCAGCGTGCACCCTTTGTATTGCCAAATTACAGAATCACAGGATGACTTGTATTGGAAGGGATCTTAAAGCTCATTTTGTCTAAAGTCTTCCTGAAGCCTTCTCCAGGCTGAACACCCCCAGCTCTCCCAGTCTGTCTCCAGGGCAGAGGTGCTGCAACCCTTGGAGCATTCCGTGGCCTCCTCTAGATGCTCTCCAGCAGCTCCAGGTCCTTCCTGTGCTGGGCCCCAGGGCTAGAGGCAGCTCTGTAAGTGGGGTCTCACCTGGACGGGGCACAGGGGCAGAATCTCCCCCTCTCCTGCTGTACATGCTGTGGGATCAGCCCAGGTCATGGAAAGTTTCTGGGGGCCAGAGCTCAGCTGGGACAGGTCCAGCTCTCATCCACCAGCATCCCCAATTCCTTCTTACTCAGGACTGCTCTCAGTCCATTCTCCTCACAGAAAATGAGGTTTATTGAATGAATCTTAAGTTATACAAGGGTGGTATGTGCCTATTGTCAGCATTCCTGTTTGCCTAGGAGAGAGGCAAATAGGGGAGTTCCTTTTACATGGTAAGTTTCTTGCATGCGAGGATCACGTGCAGGGTAGGTTTTCCGAATGCTGGGTCCTATGTAACGCGTAGCACAGGTTTGTCTTTTTTTCAGGCAAAATTTAGCAATTATTAGAGATAAAAGCGTTTCTGAGAGTAGTCCTTTCCCTTAATCTTTGCAAGAAAATTACCTCTTTGTAACTCCTTTTCAAGCCTGAACTTAGTCTTGGTTTTGTGAGAACCTTTCTCTGAATCACATTACCAAGCAGAGCAGGCAGGGCCACAGGCATCTTTAGACTTTACAGTTCCTTGTTGTCTTCCTCACAGATCCTTCCTTCAAATGTGCTTTTACACAGTTTATCCCTGCTATTGTGGCAGTATTGACTGTGACCTTTGAGCATGTTTAAGATGCCGTGTCAGTGGGACCCTCTCATGTAAGGTTTGATTTTTGTACATTTTTGTGTTTCCTTTGTACCCTTGTACACATCAGTGCAGCAAAGGCTCTCTGGAATTGCTCTCTTTGGCTGAGTGCCTGACGATGTCTCTCTGTACCAAATGGCTGACAGCATCCTTGTCCCTGTATGTTTCAGCGGAAGAGAAGGCTCGTGAGGCGGAGAGCAAAGCCCGTGCCCTTGAGCTACGCCTCGGAGGGGATCTCACGCGGGAGTCTAGGGTGAGCCTTGTGCTTTTGGCAGCATGTTGTGTTTTGGGCACAAAGGGATGTTTGAAGCACTGGTGGTGGAGTGATGCTGACGGACAGCACCCCATGGCAGCATGCCGTGTGCTGGTTAACCAGGTGGTGGCTGCAGTCAGCAGTGAACTTGAGCATTTAGGCATCTCCATTGCTTCATCACCACTGGATGTGTTTCACCACCTTCACATGGTGTGCAGCCCAAGTGAGAAGTGTCCTGGCATTCCCCTGCCTACACACCCAATATATCCTGCGTGGGAAAGTGACTTCCAGACTCCAGGTGCTGTTTGCTGACAACCTCTGTGGAAGTCACCCAGGGAACAGAATTAGAGCTATGGGCTTTTTGGCTATTTGCTGCTGCCTGTGCAGCTGTCTCTGCGGCATTTGGGCAGGGGCTTTTAGAGAGGGCCTCTTTGCTTCCTTCCAGTGGGACTGTGGCTTTGAGGGGCAAGGCTGAGCCCTGGCACCAGGAGTTGGGAGGAGGGCTGGCAGGGACACCAGGAAGGCTAGCAAGTAACACCAGTTTAAAATCACTGAGCTTCCTATTGATATGTAATGGAAACAATAGTGTCCAAGTGCCCTGGATGTTTCTTTCTGCTTCATTGCCACTGTGTTTAATTTCCTTAATCCTTTTTGTACATGTAGACATTTTCCTCCAAGCAGCTGTGTAGCTGCTTAAGCAGCCTAACATGAGTTTGCCCTACATGTGGAGTCACACTGGTTGTCACTGTCTACCAGTTGTGACTTCTTTACATGTAAGACATTTCTCAGCTCTTCCTGAAAGAGCAGAAAATCATAAATTGAGTTAATTTTATGAATTTCCCAGCTTGACTATGCAGTGCCTATTTGCAGGTGACATTGCGTCAGGTCCAGAACTCGGCCATCACCATGCGGCGGGAGGCTGACGTCAAGAAAAGGATTAAGGATGCAAAGCAGCGGTGAGTGCAGGGGGCTTCCAAACTCTGGAGTCCCTAGGCTGTTTGCTCCAGATGCTCATATAGCTCTCCTGTTTTGCATGTATTTTCGGTTCAGCTCAAAGCTTAAATATCCATGGGCGTCTTATGTGCCTGGGCTGTTAAACTGAGCAGCTGGGGTACTATTCTTGTTACCTCTGGTATTCCTCTCTTACCTGCTGAAAGACATGTGGGTCCTTGGATTGGGCTGTTTGCTGTAAATACTTACCTGGTTTTCACATCAGTTTTTTTCACTCTTGCTTTTTCACTTGCAGATATGATTCAGGCTGATGAACAAATGTTCACAAGTTACAGTGAAACAGCTTTAGGAATTTTAGGGATGCTTTCTAAAAAGGCTGGGTTTTGGTGTAGTCAGTGCTGTGGAATCCCAAGGTATTCTTCTAGCTTGGCTCTGGTGGCAATTAACTTTGGGTTTTGATGTACTCACAGGAATATTTCACTCTTCATATATGTTTGTTTGGCGTTTCTCAAATGAAGTGAAAACCAGAAACAAATGCTCTTAAAACAAATGCTGAGTTTGAAGAAGTTGGGGATTTGGATACAGAACGTCTCCATTCCCACCTATGTGTATGCATGCCCATTTACATGGCTGCCTAGGTCAGAACTATCCCAGACTTGTTGCTGGAGATAGATCTAATGCATCTTAAGATGCTGAAAATAAATAAATAAATACAGCTTTAGTTTAAAAGTGCTAGAGCTAGGATCTGAATGATGCAGAAGCTTGTGAGAGAACCTGTTTCTTTTAGCTTCCACATACTTTTTCATCTACACCTTTGTACTTTAATTCTTGGGTTTGGTGACATTAGTGTGCAATGAAAAATTTTGTGAATAGTCTTCTGCCCTTCCTGCCCATGGGCAAAATACTTCTTCCTGTTACTAAGCTGACCAGCAAAAAACCAGTCTGGCCAGGTACATGGCTTTCCCTGTGTCCCTGCATTCACTACTGGTGATCAGAAGCAGTTCAGAGGATTATGCTTTTCCACAGCATTGTACTTCATTCAGAAAACAAACAAAAAGAAAAAAACCCTGAAAGATGTGTATAATAGGATGGCTTCTGTACTAACCAATCCCTGTTGTCTTTTGGAAAATTCGTGAGTTACAGAGGATGTCCTAGGACAGTTTTTTGCTGTTTCCCTGATGCTGGGTGCATCAATGAAGGAAGTGCTTTCTGGTTTCCAAAGGCTGTGTAAGATCAGGTTGGCTCTGAATCCAGACAGTAGGACAGCTACTAAATTTCTAGTAATTAAATCCCTGGCTTTTGACCCACTACTTCATTTTCCATGGTTTAGGCGATAATTTCACTTCCTGTCCTCTCTGATAAAAATGAGGAGATGTGCTTTTTGTTTTGTAGGTGAGTACATGCTATTTCTTGAAGTATAAGGCTCTACATTCTTTTCCAGAAGTTAGAAAAAGAAAATTAATCCCTGAGATGGGTGTTTTGCCACACTTGCTCATGCTCTTGAATCATGGTTTTCTGCCTCAGTGAGCTGAGACCAAAGGGTCACATTCCAGCCCAGCAGTTGGCAGTGTTCAAAACCCCTCTTGGCAAAGGTTTAGATTTGAAATTACTGAAAGCTGCTATTTCAGGTGTTTTTCTAGGAATGTACTACAGTCACCTGTTTTAAATGAAGTTGTGTCACAGGGTACCATTCCATCTGTGGGAAGGATGATGGCCTTAAACAAAAATTAATATGAATTTTATTTACTTTTGGTATTTGTTTTGAAAAGTTTCACCATTAAGATAGACTCAGATCTCATATCTGTAGGCGATCATTGTGTAGGGTTCATGTGTGCATGGTTCAGGTCTTCCTAATATTTGATATTAGTAGACAGTCAACAGAACATTTTAAAGAATTCCACTATCTTCAGCTAACCATTTAAGCAGAATTCAAATTCCTCATTAAGATGAGGTACATAACTGCAAAGGATTTGATGGGGGTAGGTGGGGAGTATAAAGCAGGTCAAAATTGAGAGGGGTGGGCAGGACCATGGTATAGGCTCTGCCTTGCAGTAGTTACTGGTTTGGACCTCACATTTGAGGATACCTTCATCCTGAGGCTGAGGATCCTTCTTATGAAAAATCCTCAGCATGGGTAGCAGGGAAGCTGTGGAACCTGATTAATTTAGTACGTTGAAGAGCAGGACTTTTTTGTGCGACACAGGGATTTTGTTTGGTTTATAGCACAGAGAGATCAAAATCTTGAGGCTTTTGGCCTTAATGGAGATAGAATTCCTGGTAACCAAAGGTTCAGATTGAGAAATCCCTATGGGTTTACAAACATAATCGAGGCCAACTTTTGTTGGAGTCATCTGCTGCATAGATAAGGGAGAAATCATGCAAATTGATATCCTGACATTCCAGGAAAAAAAGCTCTGCTTGGACTGTATGTTGTATCCTCCAACTTTTGAACTTAAGGAGCAGCCTTGTGAAATTTGGAATTAGGAGAACTTTCTAGAATCAGAATATCAAGACTGTAGTTTTGTATTGAAATCTGAATTTCCATGCTTTATCTAGAAAGGGATATATAGCTGGAAAATACAAACCAAAATAGCATGGGAAAGGACCAGTCTGGATGCAACAGCGCTTTCATAAAACTAATTCACTGAATAAAAACTGAAATAAAAACCAGAATCTGTTCTGAAGGAGAAAACATATTCAAATGAAAAATTATCTGTCCAGCCTAAATTAGTATTTGTATTGCAAAGTTTTTATATTTTGTTCATATTCGGTTGTAATGCTCTTTCAGCAAGTGTTTTGTATTTTTCAGAAGTAGCAGTTTAATGCTCAAGGGTGCTGGATTTCCATGCCCTCTCTCTAAATCAGCAAATAGTATGCTTTATTTCCAGCATCCCTAGAGGCTCTGTTTTGTCCCCTACAGGGCACTGAAGGAACCCAAGGAGCTGAATTTTATCTTTGGGGTGAACATTGAGCAGCGTGAGCTGGATGGCATGTTCATTTATAACTGCAGTCGGCTGATCAAGATGTATGAGAAGGTGGGCCCACAGCTGGAGGGTGGCATGTGAGTCCTGCAGATTTTTCTGCAATCTTTGCTTAAGCTTGGCACATTTCTAAATCTGACTTAGGCTGTGCAATAGCCATGTTTTGTATTAATCATTCTTCATGAGCCTGAGGCCTGCTCATTTTGTCAGCTTAGTATGCATTCTGACAAATAAGTTATATTTAATACTGCCTCATATTTCCCTGGTTTCTTGATAGAGAGTTCTTTACACAAATTTTAGTCATCCCTGCAGCAGTGTGAGGTGCTTGGCATTTGGTGCTGATGAGTGCTGGTAGTATTAGTGCCTCATTCTAGAGGCAGGCAAAATAGGTCTTGACAGCAAGTACAAATATTTGAGCCCATCTTACATTTTGCATGATAGTTCAGGTTGCCAGCCTGTCAGTTTAATCTGTGTTCTTCTGTGTCACTCTGTGTCCCTATTCCAGGGCATGTGGAGGAGTGGTAGGCGTGGTGGATGTGCCCTATTTGGTTCTGGAGCCAACCCATAATAAACAAGACTTTGCTGATGCCAAGGAGTATCGACACTTGCTGAAGGCCATGGGAGAGCATTTGGCTCAATATTGGAAGGATGTTGCAATAGGTAATGAAGCTTCACAATTACCAGGGTCTGGAAGGAGAAATTTGGGTGGCTGGAGGTCAGCCAAAAGTGCAGATGGTGATTTTGTGATAATGGCTCCATATTAAGCAGGATGTGGTTTGTTTTCCAGCCCAGAGAGGTATCATCAAGTTCTGGGATGAATTTGGTTATTTATCAGCAAACTGGAACCAGCCTCCGTCTAGTGAACTGCGCTACAAGCGCAGGAGAGCCATGGAGATCCCCACCACAATTCAGTGCGGTGCGTCTGATCCAGCTGCTTCTCTCTGGGGAATGGGGGGGACACTCCTGGCTGCAGATGGGGACAGTTAAATGCATAGGAGATTTGGGATGGACTATCATTATCCCTTCCTAGGGCCTGTCTCCTCTGCAGTTTGCCTTTGTCTGCACTCAGTGGTGTTCTGTGACACCCTGGCATAAGGCTCCTTTCCTGCACAGCTCACTAACTGATCCTCACAACTGATCTTCTGACAGAGCAGGGCAGGTATGGCCAGTAGCAGTGTTGAGAGCAGGCTTAGAAATGTCATATGAACTGGAACTCATCAAAGGCACCCATCCCAGCAGCAGAATAAGATCTGAAACAGCCTCACAGGCAACAGGAAGTGGCCAAGTAATTTGTACCCTGATGCACTGGCCTGCACTGTGTCAGCATAGAGGGAACCTTTTACAGTTACCTTGGAATTTAATGCAAGTTCTTTTCTGTGCACCTCTAAACAGCTCTGGCTAAGCCCTTGTTAAAGTAATGGGAAGCTCCACACCATCACTTTGTCACCTGGTAGAGGGACACCAAACTCCCTTATTTTCTCCCCGGGACTTGAGGATGTGGTTGTAGGAAGGAATGTGAGGCCATTCTTGTGGAATTATTTGTTAGGCTTTTCTGCCTTGATGGTTGTTTTCAAGGTTCTTCTGAAGGAGGAGGGGCTTTGCTCTCCTTCTTCGTCTTCCCTTGTTGATATCCTTCCAGAGGCTGATTTAAGGACGTTTGGACTTTCTCGGCAGAACTTGATTTTGTGAAGCTGTTGGTTTCCTGGTAGGCTAGCAGTACTCTGGAACACAAATTTGTGTTCCTGGTTCATCAAAAATGTAATAGATTTTTTTTTAAGTGGATATGTCTGTGATTTGTGTTACTTTGGTATCATTGAGAGACAGCCTGACTGCTGGGCTGAGCTGTGATGTTTGGACTGGCTGTTCAGTTCAGTTTGTATATGTCACAGTTGCAGCAGGAGTGTGAGGTCCTCTGGTGTTGGTTGGTGCCAGGCTTCATTGCATTCTTGTTAGGGTTGTCTTTGAGGGTTTCGAAACGTTCAAGTGTTTTGTGAGCACAAAGAAATAATTAACTCAATATATTCCGTGACTGTCTCACTTTTTTTTGGCCACTAGTCTTATTGTTGTTGGATACAATTTGGTGTGGTCCTTGGGCATTAAACGGGCTATGGGAAAAAATGATGTGTCTCGGGCTGTGTATTTCTGACTTGCAAAGCATCTGTCTGACAGATGTCTGTCTGAAGTGGCGGACTCTCCCGTTCCAGCTGAGCTCAGTGGAGAAGAACTACCCTGACAGCTGGGTGTGCTCCATGAACCCTGATCCTGAACAAGACAGGTAAGAATCAATTAATATTAAAACTTTTCTGCAAGGTGCTTTATCTGCACATTTGGAGCTTTTTTCTGGTCATCTGTTCTTTGAAAACAGTTGGAGGGATTCTGTACCTTTAAGTTGTACTCACAGTCTGTGAAAAGGCAGCAATGGCAATTGTATAGGGACCTGAATGCTGAGTGGGCGTTTGCAATGTGCAAATTGCAGAGAACATCCTCAGCAAGTGACAGGTGACACCAAACTGGGAGGAGCAGCTGACAAACTAGGCAGTCACAGATCCCTCCAGAGGGACCTGCAGGTTGCAGAAATGAGCAGCCAGCAGAAATGTATCCTACGTTCAACTAGGAAAATACAAAGTCCTGTCCTTGGTGGGGACAGCCCCAGCATTGGTGTGTGCTGTCCATCCCAGAGCTGATCAGGCTCAGGGCATTCTCATCAATGTATAGAAACATATAAAGGCAGGCTGCAAAGAGGATAGAGCCTGGCTCTTCCCAGTGGTGCCCAGTGGCAGGACCAGACACCAGGAGCACAAACTGGAATGCTGGAGCGTCCCTCTGCACATCAGAAACACTTCTTTCCCTGTGAGGGTGACCAAATCCTGGCCCAGGTTTCTCAGGGAGATTGTGCAGTCTCCATCCTTGAAGATATTCCAGGATGTGGTCCTGGGCTCCTGGTGCTGGGTGGCCCTGCCTGAGCAGGGTGGAACCAGATAGACCCCAGAGCTGCCTCTAGCCTATCAACCAAGTGATATAGTGAAATTTGAATAATTGGTTGTTTTTCTGCACTGGCACCGGAAATACTATTATAGGTTTAGATTATATTAATTTTGCCATGGGCAGGATGGATGGCAGTTGGAGAACTGTCATGGTGCAGGCTGGGAGTTAGGTGAGTTCAGGGGGGCTTTGCAGTTGTCTTTATTGCTCCTACTGCTCCCACCCATCAGACACCAAACTGCAGCAATTCCACTTGGTTGGGATGAGCCCAGGAGGGACATTTTGCATGCTTGAGGAAGCAGCACAATGGTTCGCTTTCCAGTGATGTATGTTACAGTCACAAAATGTAGGTAGAATCTAGTCATTTATTTGAGTGAGGAAAATGATTGCTCTAGGCTGCTTCTCTGTGGAAAGCAGCACTGCTGGAAGCCAGTTCTTGGCTGTATTGTGTAAGGAAGGAAAGCTGCTCCTCTGTAACTCAGGTCCCTTGGCTCAGGGCTTAAAGACAAAGGGGATAAATCCAGGCAGTAACTTTTGATTGGAACAAAAAATTTAACATCTATGGCTGAAAATTTTGCAGAATATTGATGCTATTTCGAAGTATTGACTTTCTGGCTTCTTCCCTTTGGTACCTCCCAGTGGAAGAATACCTGTGCTGACTTCTCTTTTTGCTCCATGTAGAGCTCCTGATGTAGAGCTCTGAGGAGTGTGGCAGTGCTGAGGATGTTCCTGGACAAAATGCTGGGGCAGGGCTGAGCCTGAAACCTAAGGGGCTGGCACATCCCCAGCCCTTCAGGTGGAAGAAGTAGTGAGGTTTGAAAGATGTTGCTTGTAGACACACACAAACACAGACAGACCATGTATGTACACACATCCAGCCCCACAGATAGCACAAGTGGGCATGTGCAGTGCTCCCACAGACCACACCAGCAGCTTCATCCTTTTCCCTCTTGGCTCATCAGGATGAAGGACCACTAGTGGAAATACTCATGTCCGTACCTGGCCTTCAGATCCCATGCCTCTGGTTACTTCCACTGGGATAGATGGGCCCTGAGGCTTGCAGTCCCAGGGGGGAGGTGTACAGACCTCCTTCTGTGGTTACACATAGCACGTACAGAACTCCAGACCTACCAGTGTCTCACACTGGGGATCTCTCTGTCTTGATTGGATTGGGATCTTTGCACTTCCCCATGTGCTTCCTGCCTAGAGACACCCACAGTTCTGCCTACACCCCTATACCCATCTCCATCAGCTGAGAGACTCACCCATGTCTCCAGTGATCAGCTCCTGTGGGTCACCCTTAGACATCCCCTCCCCTGCTCCCGGGTAGCCTCGTGGTTAGCTACTCTCGCCTGACATTCCTGTGGCTCGCGTTCATTCACTTGCCTGTAGTCACAGCAGCTGGTGGCACTCAGGCACATGAGTCACTTGGACCGATGATCCTGCTCCAGCTGCTGGCACTTGCACCCCAGTACACAGATCCACATGCGGAACAGAGGCCCTCATCTAGGAAAGGGGGAGACATGGAGGTTAGTACACAGAGGTGTACTGACCAGCCAAAGGTTTATGCACAACTGGCCCTTGTTATAGTGTATTTTTTCCATATTGATTCTTCCCAAATAATCTCAGTCCTTTCCTTTACTTGCTTTTGGTTCCTCGTGTTGGTCCAAAAGATGTTTTAGAGGGCTGCCCCCATTGACCAGACACCGGGACTGAGGCAGCTGTAGGACAGTCTTGGCAGGACCCCAAAAGGGGTTTCTGCTCCTCTGAACAGATTTGCATCACAATTCCCAAAAAGCCCATTTCACATCCCCTGAGCTGCCTTTGGGCCTCTGGGCTTGTGGAAATGGACCCTAGATGGGCTGGTAGCTTCTGGGATGGCAGTTCCTGGGATGGCCTGAGGGTAGCCATGGAAGGGTGTTATTCAGGTCCCCTCACCTGCCATTATATTTGTGCACTTCTGTCTGCAGATGGGGTCTTTACTGTATCACCTACCAGGAACTTGATTTACTGATGAAAGAATTTAGATTTTTTATTTGCAATACCTTGAAAATTGGGGGTGGGTGGGGGTGGGTGGCTGCTTTTCATGTGAGAACGTGTTGAGGTGTTTGGAGTGGGTCCGAGTACCTCCGCAGTGCATGCTGTACCATCCTACATCCCCCATGCAGGAAGCTGGGAAAGGGCAGGTGGGGCACTTGCCACTGGTGAGCCAAACTTCTGGTCATTTTAGCTTTCAAAGGGATCTCAGGAGTCTTACTCTGGGAGAATAAATAACTCCAGGACATTTTTTGATTAAGTAGGCTTACATGTGCTTTCCAGCAGCGAGTGCAGTTGTGTCCTTTACATGAAGCAGAAGTTTCTCCAGCACTCCTCTGGCTTTTGGCTAGGGCAAATTCCAAGTGCTGCACTGTTGGGTCCTTGTGCAGAGTTTGGACACCTTCATATCTGTGTCCTGACCATTACAGGTATTTGTAGTGTCTGAAGGATGACAGGATTTGAGAAGCACATGGGTGGCATCCTCAAGCTTGTGTACTGTGAGGCTCTGTGCAGGGTCTCATCCAGCCAAATTGGAAATGAAGCAATGTCAGAGCAATGTCAGGTGTTGAGACTCTCCTGGCATCAGAGGTCATATGGTAGTTTTGGCCACCTCAGCACAGTGTCTACTATTGGCACTGAGCTCTTCCCTGCCCTTGTGGTTTGTCCACCTACACTTCAGTGGCTGTTCGTGGCATGGTGTTCCAGATCATGGGAGATGAATGCCCTTCTCAGTGTGTGTCATGGGAAGCAGTTACTTCCTCCAGTGCCACTGTCTGTGTTGAGGTCGGCACCAGGTGCCGCCATCGCTCATTTTGTTACAGAGAAGGCAGTGTCCCTGTTTCACACTGTGAAATAATGTCAGGCTTGCTTGCCTCTATTCTCCTATCTGATATCCAGTTGGATCCCAAATGTCATTTGAATGGGTGGCTGAAGCACCAGCTGAAGATGATTGTGTGTCTCAAAGCTCCTTGAGCACTATCAGAGTCTTGGTTTTAGTCCATTTTGACTACCAAGATAATACATTTGTTCAGATTTGCTGCCTCCAGTGATGCAGTCTCTGGGTTTGGATGCCATGAGTAGTCTGAATTTTTCTTTTCACAGAACTCAAGGTGCTTTTGTTCTTTACAGTGCTTCCAGCCTTGCCATGAGCTGGAAGACACATTTCTGTGCTGAGAAATCTGTTTAAGGTGCCACTTGTTCAACTTTATCTTTGGGAACTGCAGGTTTTGTGTCAGGCAGTCATTTTGCAGTGATGACACATACTTCCTTAGCCAAGGAAGTAACCACTATGGAAAGTGCTTCAGCAGGGAAGAGGCTGATGGAGGAACTACTGCTTGTGCTCCTTCTCACTCACACAGCTGATAAGAGTGTATCTTGTAGATAGAGATTTTGATAGAATCATCTCTCCCCAGCTTCTTGGAGCTTTGAGTGTTCTACAGTGAGAGCAGGGTTCTCCCTTTACTAGTTAGACTCACATCTGCAGGTTACCAGCTTGGTTCCAGTGCAGTGAGATCTGCTGGATCTCTTGTGTTGTAAAAAGGCTGTCTGCTGCTTTTCTGGCTCAAATCATTCTTCTGTGACTTTACCCCAGCAGCGCTGATCCTCGTCTGTCTTTCCATGACTCTGTTTGGTGATAGGAGATGAGCCTGGGCTCAGTCTTCTCTTCCTCCTCTGGCAGTGCTCCTGAGGGCCAGCTGCTCATCCAGCACTTCAAAGGTGATGCCAGTCCATTTGAGAGAGTACTTCCTACCTCTGTTTTCCTTCTCTCTCAAGGACTATTCCAGGATTCTGCACCTGAGAGGACCTGGGAGAGTAGGATACTCACCACTGTTGTAGGCCATGGGCTGAATAGCCACAGGAAAGCAAAGGACAAAGCAAATAGCTACAGGATATTGCAAAGGACACTGCCTGGCCTTGAGTGACAAGGCAGAAGGCATCTGAGACTGGAAGGCTTGTGGTAACATCTTAGTCGTGGGTTTCTGGTACTGTGCTTTCCTTTATGAAGGGAAAGAAGTCTGTAGAAAGAAGAACTGATATGAAGAAACAAGCTGATAGGAAGGAAAATTGCTGAAAAAGTCTGGAGTACAGATGCAGTACAGAAGCTGTCACAACTGTCACAGTTCCTGGGCTCTGAATTGGTGATTTCCAGCATAAATGCCTTTTTATTAGCAACTATGCTTTTGACCCTTAATTCATAACTCTTTTCCAAGACGAAAACCACTGCTTTTGAGATTGTGACTACTGCAGAAAGGGAAGTGGCTTTCCTGCTGCATTTGGAATGGGATGTTGGGATAATCCTGTGTGAGATGATACAGGTTCTGCTGTCCTTGCTGAGGTTGTCTTGCATTCCCTCCATGCTAGATGTGAGGCTGCAGAGCAGAAGCAGAAGGTACCACTGGGAACTCTAAAAAAAGACTTGAAATCAAATGAGGAAAAGCAGAAACAACTGACAGAGAAAATTCGCCAGCAGCAGAAAAAGCTGGAAGCTCTGCAGGTGAGTCTGGAGGTCTCCAGCTAAGCAGAGCAGGTGTGATGGACTTCCATGTGCCAAGGGCTGCTGCTGAGTCTGAAACCATCTATGCTCCTTCGTGGGGCTGGGGCTGTTGTAATAACAGAAATTGACCATCTCAGCTTGCATTTAATTTTCTGTTGGGAAAATGGAAATGACAGCTGAAGGGATGTCTTTTGAAGGACACAAAACACACCATATAATTGTTGGGTTTAGGCTGGAAAACTGCTGGGATGGGTTCAGGCAGCCCCTGGCAGCTTGTAAACATTAACTTTCTGATTTGGGTTTTTTTGGTCGTTGTTTTGTTTGGGGGTTTTTTGTTGTTTTTGTTTTTTTTTGGGGGGGGGGTTGTTTGTTTGTTTGTTTCTGTTTGGTTTTTTGTTTGGTTTTTTGTTTGGTTTTTTGTTTGGTTTTGTTTTTTGTAGAAAACCACTCCAATTCTATCTCAGGCTGACTTAACGAAACTGCCTCTGGAAGTGACTACACGGCCTTCAAGAGAGGTAAATGGGATCCTGCTGTAGGCTTTTTACTCTTTTGTGCTTCCTTAGCTGTTCTGAACAGCAGTTCCTCACTCTTGTACTCTTCCTCTCTCTCTAACCCTCTTTGTTTCAGCACACCCGGACTCAGCGCCCACGATCTCCTCCTTTGCCTGATGTAATCAAGAATGCTCCCAGCAGGCCACCAGGATCTTCACCTCCTCACAAGTCCTGCACTCAGCTGAAAAAGAGCTCTTTAGATCGTCCAAATACCAGCTCCCCCAGGCTAGCCAGCATGCTCTTCAAGGAGGAGGCCAGCACTTCCAGGACACACCATCACACTGTGACAGCTGGGAAGTCTAGCAGCACTTTAAAAACTCTTGCCAAACCAGGTGCAAGCATGAAGTCGCTCTCTGGCCAACAGAGCCCCAAAAGCTCACGTGAGACACCCAATCCAAAAGCAGCCAAGGTGCCAGCAGTAAGGAAATCTGCCTCTGGCAGTTGTTTACAGGTAAGAATCAATGGGATGAAACCCCTCAGCTCCTCACCCACTGTCCTGTAAGCCTGTCTGTTCTGTATTGTGATATGTGCACTGTGGGCACTGCACAGACAAGAGAACTTCTACTTTACTCTTGGGCTAGGGTGCCATTTACACCCCTTGAGAAGACTGGTCTCGTCTCTTTCCTGTTAGACCAGATTGTTTCCCCAGGGAAAAAAAAGTGCGTGGAATGGTGGTGTGAGTGAGTGTTTGCATGATGATGTAGCACCTCTAAAACCTTAAAGAAAAGCTCATTAACTACCAAATTAAATACTGGATGTTGTTTTTGTTTTTGGGTTTTTTTTTGGGGGGGGGGGGGGGGGGG
>VYZP01040378.1:23559-55478 GCA_013400635.1 Hypocryptadius cinnamomeus
GGGGGTGTATTTGTTATTTTTAACTTGGCTGCAAGAAGGTTTTGGTTGGAAGCAGACTGGAATTAATAGCTAGAGCTTGTTTGCTTCCTTCAGGCCTCCAGCACTCGAAAGAGGACCTTGAACATCCCTGAGGATGGCTCTGAGGAGGAGGGTGAGCCCAAAAAGGAGAGGACAAAACGAGGAAAATTTTTGGCAGTGAAAGAAGAGAAGGATTCCAATGAGGTGGTGGTGGAGGTAAGAGTGTGCTCGTTTCCCCAGCAGAAGGTATTTGTCAGGCATTTATAATCTTGATGGGAGGCGACTAATGTGAGTTCTCTCTGCTCCCAGCTCACAGACAGTGCTGGAGAGGAAGAGTTGTTGGAACTGAAGAAAGCACAGAAAGGTGAGAAATGAGCCTGTGGGCTGCCACCAGTATCTGACGTAGAAAAGAACTGTTGTACCAGTTAAGCGTGTGATTTCATTAATGAGATTTTAAAATACAAAATAGTGTAGATTTGAATTCCAAACCCCAAGATTACTCTAACTTGCATGAAAAATTTTGGCTGAGAACCCTTTGATTAGACCAGTGGCATTTGTGGCATGGAAGGGTCTGTGATTGATGGTTGTGTCATGTTGTCAGGGGTGGGGCTGGGCAGCAGAGTGTAGCTGATGGCATGTTCACCCATCCTGAGTGGATCATGCAGCCATGCCAGCTGGAAAATGCTCAGGCCTGTATCCAGATCTGCTGCATTGCTGTGAGAGAAGAGTGACTGGGAAACCCCAGGAAAGGTGATAGCTGGGGTGGTACTGCACCATCTGCCAGAGCAGGGCATCTTTTCAGCATGCTTCCAGGGAGCTGTCTGGAAAGTGGCCCACTAGGGACATGTGGCAAATTTTCCTAGAGCCCATCATGAGACTGTAAAGCCAATGTCAAATAGCTTGGAGTACAGGGGAAACCTTCCATCTGGAATTGCCAGCTCATTTCCATGCATCTTCATGTTTCTCAGCAGGAGCTGACCTGTGCCCATTGTGTTTTGATGGTGTCCGTACTGTTTGAGAGCATTGTCACAGGTTCAGTTGTGCTCCCTGCTGAGGTGCCTGAATCTCTAGAGCTCCTGTCGAATGTGCTTTCCAGCAGCTGAATGTTTACAAACACCTTTGCTTCCCCCTCACAGATAAGGGGCTGCATGTGGAAGTGCGCGTGAACAAGGAATGGTTCACAGGCCGTGTCACAGCTGTGGAAAGGGTCAGGCATGCAATCCGGTGGAAGGTGAAGTTTGATTATGTCCCTACAGACACCACACCAAGGGATCGCTGGTAACTATCTTGAGCTACTGAATTTTGGAGCTTGGGATTTTTTTTGGGAGGAAGGGCCTGTTTTATTGCCATAGATGCTGAAGACAAATATGCTGCTATCATGTCAGGAAACATGTGAGGTCAGGACTGTCCAGGGCTTCATAAGGAATGGGCATGAGAGACTCCATCAGTCTGTCACTGATGCCTGCCCTGGAGGCAGCTGTTGTGTGTCTAGAGGTCTGTGTGACACTTGGGTACAGGTTCTGATGAAACTGTGAACCGTGTTTCAGGTATGTCCAATGTAAAAAAAGATTCCTGACATTCCCTTAATACTTTTTCTCAGGGTAGAGAAGGGCAGTGAGGATGTAAGGCTTATGAAGCCTCCCTCTCCTGAGTACCAGGCTCCAGACACACAGCAGGAAGAGGAGGTGGTCATGGCTGAACCTTCTACCTCGGATTGCGTCAGAATCGAGCCTGACACCACTGGTCCCAGCAGCAGCCAAGAAACAGTTGACTTACTAGTCCAGATCCTTCGGTGGGTTCACTGCAAGTCTTGTGAGCTCTGCAGTCTGATTCCTTCAGTCTGTTAAACTCCCAACTCTGGCTTTGCATTTTGTTTTCCTGCACAGGAATTGTTTGCGCTACTTCTTGCCTCCAAGTTTTCCAATCTCCAAGAATGATCTGAGTTCCATGAGCTCAGAAGGGTTGTTGGCATTTCCCTTGGTGAGTTCAGTACTTCTAGAAAAGTAAGTTTACGTGTTTTCCCCACACATATGCCATTCTTGTGGAAAATGTGTGTCTTGCTAATGCAGGAGCGCACTCTTGAAAAAATAATATGGATCCTTGGCAGACTAAAATAGCTGAGGAAAAGAATGAGAACTCTGAGAGATGCCTTGAGTCTTGTAAGAGTTATCTGAGATTTTTCTAATTACCATGCATGTGTGTAGGAATGCTGTTGGCTGCTACTATCTTAAATTCTTAACCATTGCTGTTAAACTTCTAAAAAAGAGACCAGGTTACAGGCTTGTAGAAGCAGGAGGTAGACATATCTGCTTGTTTTGCTCCCAGCCTTATAACTTATCTGGAGACAATCTTATAAATAATAACAAATAATTATCCCCAGATTCACTGAATATTCTGAGTTGGAAGGAAGCCACAAGGATCATTGAGTCCAACTCCTAGGTAAATGGCCCATACAGGGTTTGAGCCCACAACATTAGTGTGGATTCAGTCCCTTTATAGGCCATTTACTTTAGTGTGAGAGAACATGGAAGTAAACCCCTTCCCACTTCCCCGGGAGAGCAGGTTGACTGCCAGCAAGTCAGCTGCACACCTTAAGACTTTTGACCTCTGTTTATTTGAGCACAGGACAGGTGAGACTGAGCTTCCACCAGCAGCCTGGTACTAGGAGGAATGTTACCTGGTACCAGTGCTGGCTGGAATGCAGGGCAAAGGAACTGGTCTCTCTTACTTTTTCCTTCTCCAACATACCACCAAGAGAGACCTTTCCGAAGAGGCACATGTAAAAAGCCACCTGCAGATGAGCACATGACCAAAGCAAGTTCTGTTTTGCACTCCCAGACTCGCAGTGTGTGTATTGGCAGTCTCTCTCTTGTCTCCTCCCCTTCTGTTAATTCAGGCATCTGCTGGCATTTGCTGCAGTTATTATTCCTGCTTCTTCCATAGGACACCTTGATTTGTGTCTGGGGCTTTTGGTTAGTGTAGCTGTCCCTGCCTTGCAGTGAGAGGCTGTCATGTCTGGGTGATTTGTACCAAGGATACTCACAGTTTACAGGGGATGTCAGGCCTGCAGCATACCTGTGGATTCATGCTTTTTAAAGTACACTGCACCCTTAATCTAAATTCAAGCAGCTTTGGAGACAGTTCTGGTATTGGAAGAATGTGAAAAGCTGTGTGAATTCTGTGCTGGCTGGTGTGGGCAAATCAGATGTAAATGTGAGTGTGGGCAGGGTGTGCAGGGGCACACTGCAGGGAGGATTTGATCATGGGGGCCAGGAGTTTGGATCTTCTACAGCCTGTGAGTGCTCATGTCTTTGTGATGCTTGATGCTTTCTCTTAACATGGCATCTGTTGTGTTTTGTCTATTACAGAAAGAATATTTTAAGCAGTATGAGGTGGGTCTGCAGAACCTGTGCAATTCATATCAGACACGTGCCGATGCCCGGGCCAAAGCCTGCGAGGAAAACCTCCGGAACTTAGAAAGGAAGCTGAGGGAAACAGAGGAGAAACTGCAGAAGTTGAGGACTAATATCATGGCCCTTCTACAGAAAGTGCAGGAGGTGGGTGAGGAGTAGCAGCAAACCCTGAGCTGTCTCAGAGTAGCTACCTGGCTCATCCCCTCCAGGTATTACAGGTGTTTCACTCCAGTGTCTCACTGGGCTCCAGCTTCCTCAGTTGGGAACAGCTTGGGCTGTCACTGCCCACACTTGGGATCCAGGCCCTGGGAGTCTAATGTGTGTTAATTCTCACAGAGTGATTGCTCACATTGTGTATGTAATGCACAGGTTCTGTTTGTTCTCTGCCATGAGGCTGCTTGAGAATTTCCCCAGGCATAGGCATAGGCAGTGCTCATCAGGGAATTTTTGCCACAATCTTGGGCAGATTCTGAACTCCACATATAGAAATGCAAATCTTTAAAAAAACAACATAAAGAAGTATTGTGCTGAAATTGATACATTAGTTATACTATTAAGTTAAAATAGAAAATATATAATTAAAACATCTAAATAAATAAACTAACTTTAAACTAAAAAACTACTAATAAAATCAGGATCAACCTGGAAAGGCTACTGAAAGCATCTGGAAGCGTTTCTTCCTGTTAGGAAAACGTGTTAAATCTAAAAGAACCCCAACCAAACCTGCCTCGACCAAAATCAGTACAGTAAATCCATCACTTGAGTGTGTTATTTGAGCATGAGGTGCTGATGGGTTTCCTGTATTGTCTTTTGGATGCTGACAGGGAAAGCTAGGGGTGCTGTCAGTGCAAGCTGTCAGCAGCTGGAGGGTGCTGGAGGTTGGGGCATGGAGGTTGAGCAGGCCAGATGTAACAGAGGGTGCTAAGCTGCTCTGGCTCCTCTTTTCTTGTGCTGTTCCTCAGTATTCACTTCTCACTGGTATTCCTTGTTGCTTTGGTTTCAGGACATTGATATTAATACAGATGATGAACTGGATGCATATATTGAGGACTTGATCATGAAAGGAGATTGAGCAGCTCCAGTACAAGTCCTGGAGAAGTGCAGAAGAGCTGGCTGCTGCAAAGGGAGATGTGGATCTCTGTGCAGGTGGACTGAGGCAGCTGATGAGGAGAGTTTTTTAGACAGTGCTCATGTTGGTGTACAACTTGTTCCTGTGACTGTACATGAGAAACATTTGTGCTGTTGGCAGGAAAATTTTTAACTTTGTAGTTCTCCGAATCTCTTCCTTTTGTTTATAAATATTTATTTTTAAAAGAAATGGGAACTGTGCCTGATACAATGGGTGTTTTTAGTGATGTAGAGGTGTGAGTACCCCTTTTGCAACTCAAGTATATTCATATGCTAAACCTGGGAGCTCGGGGCACCCTGCTTAGCTTACTGGTTCTCCAGCAAGAACCTGGCAGCAATTAAAAAATAAGCCTTGAGTTGTGGCAGAGGGGGTCAGGCTTTTTTTGTGGAAGATACTGAACTTGAGGTAGAGAAAGCAAAGCCATGAATTGGAGCTATAGAAAGGAGATGTGCTTGTATGAGTAGAGGGGATGGAACCTTGGTGGAACTCGGAAATTTGGCACTGGCACCTATAATGAGCTTCCTGAACAGGAGGTTGCTGCAAGTGGATGAAACTGCCACCATGGTAATAGCTCAGTGGCTGAGGGTCCTTGTAGAAGAGGATCACCTCCTGGACTGCTCACAGTGGGCTGTGAGCATCAGAGGAAGAATGCTGGCATTCGGGTTCTCTGCTTGCAGTCACTTTATCACTCACTTCTGCTGCTGTTTCTTTGAGACATAATTACAGCATCAGAAGAACTCCTCGTCCACCTGACAATAAAGTGACCTGTGTTCTATTTTCACCCCCTCAGGTTTGTGTTGCTTTGATCAATTTGCTCTACCAGGTAATTTTATTATTAGAGATTTCTAATTATTAGAGAGAGGCTATTAGGGACCTTCGGAGCCCTACACCACTGATTGGCATCTGGCCCTGTGCCTGCAGCAAAGAAAACACCTGTCCCTTCTCCTTCAGCTGCAGCCAACTCCTGGTAGGCAACTTGTGGCCAAGGGAGCTCGGTCAGAGTTTGTCAGCTGGCCAGCAGCTTCTCAGGCCTGCTAGGACAAAGTGTCTGTGGACTCACGTTCGGAAACTGGAGTCCCCTGTAAGCCAGATGGTTGTAAACATGATGTAAAGCAAGAGGTACGCACTAACAGGGAGGTCAGGTGGAATGGACCCTGGGGGTTGACACCTGGATGTGTAATAGATGTTTTGCAGCAAACCCTTCCAAATTAAGTACCTGTTGCACCAAAAATCTTTGGCACTAATTGTTTATAGTCCTGAAGAACTCCCAAGTTTCTACACACCACAGAAGAGGGGGAAGGCTTTTGCTTATTACTTGAATTCCAGGTGCTTGTCACAGCACATGGTGAGACTAACTGCTTCCATCCAGAATCTGGGCCTGACATCCCACAATAAATAAAGGAGTATTCCCCTATCCTCATACACCTTCCTGCACAAAGGGGCAGCGTTCCTTAAGCAAAGGAACAGGCTCTACCAGTCTCCATTTCCTCACACATACTGGAGGTTTGTTAGTTGTGATGATACACTGAAAATATGATACACTATGAAAATAATCTGGAGAGATGCATTTTTTATTAAGGTGAAAGAAGTCTTTGTCCTTCCCAGGAGACAGCAGACATTCTAAAGAAGGAGATTTTGTTACATTGCAGTTCAGAGCTGCTGCTGCACACAGGCTTTAATTTCTGACACCCAGAGGGCACCAGTATGGGGCTATCTGTTCTTACATAGTTCTTGGGCTTCCTGGCACAGTTTGATTTCCTACTTCTCCCGTGTTAGGAAAGTGCAATTGTTTTGAGGTTTGGTTTTTTCCCCTCTGTTCTGTGGAACTTCTAATTTCCAGTTTTAACTCTTTTTTTTTTTTTTTTTACATTTAATTTTTTTGATCTACCAAGATTTTTTGCTAGGAAGAGCAAGCCAAGAACTTTTCAGTGCCAGTAAAATAAGTTTTTCATTCTCAAACCCTTTTACACAATGCTCTGCAGCTGCTTTTTTCTTTTTCTTGATTTTGTTTCCATAAATTTGTTAAGCAGTTTGTGTGTAACATCAGGTTTTAGTAACACCTCTAAAACCCATAGGCTCAGAATGCCTCCAGAGGGGATCCAAACTCCTGACTCCAAGTGGGGTATACTCTAAAGCTTTATCAAGTGGTTCAGGGCATTTTCCTGTTGAGCTCTTAAAATCAGGGGTGAAGACTGCCCCATAGCTCTGCACCACACACCACTCCCATTGGTGTTCTTCCCTGGTATCACACAGGGGTGTCCTTACCACATCTTGAAGGTCATTCCAGCTGCCATCAAAAACCTGTCCCCTGCCTGTAACCCTGTCATGATACCTCCATCCTGCATTTAAGCCTCTTGATGCCTCAGATGTTCTCCTGAGTGTTCCTCTTCACTTTCAGCTGTTTCTTAGAGCAGAAATACTAAGGACAAGAGTTTCATTTTGCACATCATTCCCCTCCCCCTCTCTATGGTCAGCTTAATCCCTTGTTTATACAGTCCATAGTTGAAATTTCTCCCAGAGCTGTCAGCTGGATACTTCATGCCAGCTCACTTCTTCTGGGGAGGCTGCATTTTTCCTTCAAGCTCTTTGCCACATTCCCTTTGCATCTGCTTCTGAGAGCAGCAGGAACAGCAGATGACTGACGGTCTTGCCTGCAGGAAAGTAAAGACAGAGTGGCAGCGAGATCACTCTGGGAGAAACCAAGTGAGTCTGGGAAATTCGCCAGTTCTTGATAGTTGCTGTGGACTAAAATGCTGTGGAAATGGAGAGGATGTCCTGCGTGCACAGCTCTGCAGAGGTGTAAAGTAACACTGATCTGGTTGGGATGGAGAGCGCTGAGGGGTGTGTGCGTGCAGTTTTGGAGGTGTTTGTTATCCCTAAGAGTTCCTCAGTGCCCAGAGTTGCTTCTTAGCAAGGAAGTGAGGAGGACTGTGTGGTTCCTGTCCTTTTGGAGCACTTCTTGAAACACTTTTTGTGTCTCAACCAGAGCTTTCCCCTTGTCTTGGTTGGAAAGACAGGTGCCTGCCAAGGAAGGCAGGAACAGCCCTTGGAATGGAGACTATCACCCGCTACCCTCAGAATTATTTTAACTTTGAAATTAAGGGGCTTTCAGGCAAAGATATGGTAGAAGGAATAGCAGCTCTTTACGAGTACATATACCAAGGCGAACAAACAACAGCTGTGGCATTAGCAACAACCAGACCCAGAGACTCAGTCCCAGCTTCTCTCGGCCGCAGGCCAGTTCCCCTTTGGTGCAGTTCCGGGCACAGCCGGCAGGGGCGCTGGTGGCTCCGGGCCGGGCAGGGCGGGTGCTGTGATTCCCCCGCGCCGGCAGGGGGCGCTGTGGCGCCAGTTCGGTCATCTCGCTCATGCTGTAATGGCGGACCTGCCGGCGGAAGGGATGGAAAAAGGGCTTGCTCCACAAACCTCCAGGGGCAGCCGATCACAGTGCCCCAGCAGGGGCCTTGGAAGTGACAAGCTGAAATGGCAGGAATGAGCTCACCCGGGATAGCAAGCAAGAGGCAGGTGTAGCAGGAGCTGCAGGATGTCCTGGCAGGCAGGGAGTGTGGGGTTACAGTCTTGCACAAAAACCCTGGAGCAGTAGCGCAGGCACAGCAGGGGCTGAGCAGCAGCAGACCGGCTCCCAGACTGGGCCCGGAGAGGCTCCCTTGGAGGGGGAAGGGGCTCAGGGATCCCGGGGTTTCCCCTGAGGCACCTCAGCAGATGGTGAAGTGTCCTGTGTTTGCTGAGGAAGGGTGATAATAAGGTCCCAGTGCAACGGCCGCTCTTACGAGCAGAGCTCCGCTCGCGGTAGGAGACAGCAGGAGACTGAACCCCGTGGTGGTGGCAAATTCTTCCCACAGCGACGGCAGCCTCTTTCCCCTCCAAAAGCCAAGAAAGCAAGAGAGCTAGGAGCTGTGCCCAAACCCATTTTCCCCAGCCCAATCCTCTCAGTATCTGGCCCTCCGAGAGAAACCCTCTCAGAGTATGAAAGGAAAAAAGTTTGAACCTTACACCACACTCCCACCTCACTGCGTGGCCGAGGCAAAGACGGTGACTGCCCTTCTATGTCTGAGGGGAGAGGAGGAGAAAAGAGTTCACAGCAGCTGGGAACCTGTTGGATTTCTGGCGTGAGTCTTGTCCTTGCAGCAGCCGACGCTGGTGGATTTAAATGTCCTTTCTTGTGTTGGTTCAGCTCCTCCGAGGTCTCAGGTTCAGGGTGGTCCTGCCGGCTCCCCAGACAGCTGAAGAAAGAAAAAAAAAAAAAAAAAAAAAAAAAAAAGCCAAGCCAAAACAGTTCACAGAAAAAGAAACAAATTGCCGAGTGGATTCCTGGTGCAGCCTCCAAGCTAGGGAATGGGAAGGGAAAAAACTTTTTGCTCCACGCTAGCGGTGGGGCGGGGGGAAGACAGCAATCCAAGAAAAGGAACAGTGTAGACTCCCGGCCCACCCTGTCCGGGGGACCCAGAGAGAGAGCTTGAACAGAGCCCGCGCAGGAACCCAAGGCTCTCCGCCCCACCCCCAGGTCCATATTAAAGCTGCAGCACACATTTTCTGGGCATAAAGCAAACAATTAGGGAATAAAGCATCATCATAAAACCACCCCAAGGCAGTACCAAATTCCCCAAAAGACAAGACACGTTGGAGGATGGCACAATAAATGGGGTTACCTTGTGTGCTAGCCACTTGCCTTTTTCTGTCTTTCCTCCGAATACTCCTTACCAGGTGATTCCCTGTAGAAATGCATGGTGACTAATCAGACTAGTGATCACATGCAAGGCTCTGGGTGGAAAGAAAGTTGGCCAGAGTTAGAGAAAAGCAGCTTCTTGCACGTGAGCGAAAGGAAACAGCCCTTTTCCAGAGCTATGTGTGGAGGGGTGAAGGAGAATGGCCACCTCTACTGTGTGCTTGGATTATAGGTGAGAGCTGGGTCTTCTGGGTGCAGAAGAGTACAGAAGAGTACTTTGTGAAAAGCCTTTCTTCAGCCATGTTATAGGTAAAAATCAATACAGCCAATTTAATAAAAATAAGATTTATTTGCGACTGATATACAGTCCCGACAGCCAACAATCAAGGACAGCACTGACCCCGGGATTGGAGCTAGGTGAACACAGATCTGGCCTCTATCACACCGAATCTCCCACAGTTCACAAATGCAGCTTGGCAGAGTCCGTTTTTATACTCTTTTTCTAGCCTGCGGCAGAGTGTCTCCTTTCAGGGTTCTCTATATTCACGTTGTTTCCTTTCTCTGTCCTGTGTTGGACAAACCCTGTCCAGGAACCGATGTATGTTCATCCTTCAGTTATCGGAATCTGGAATTCACATGTATGTCCCTGATGTCTCTGTTTATCTTAGTTGGACATCTTCATGGGCTATCATTGCTGGGCATTCTCCTGTTCATTCTAGTGAGAAAGACCATCTCCTGTCCGGCTAGGTTCTCTTCGTATGTTAATTGCATACCTTCTCCTCTGCTGCCAGCTGCGATTTCGCCATCTGTGAAGCAACTCCTTTTCCCCTGCTAGTGTGTTTTAGGACTTTATATTTTGGACATATTTCATGCATCATATATTTTCTACCAGCATGAATTACCATAATACACATAACAAGCCATAAGAATCTTTTTTTGTCCATCGGCATCTGATATCTTCGCAGGCCTCAGTGAGTGAATAACTTGACCACAAAGGGTCCTGTTTCCCCTGCAGAAGCTTTGTGTGGCCTGGCAGCAACCAGCCAGTGTCGGGGTGGGGGGAGCTACACAACTTGGACAACACCTGCTTCATAAGCTTTGTCTTGCAGCATTTGGTATACATCTGTCACTGGCCGGTGCCACTTGCTCTCCTAGGGGCAGAGCTGGTCATATGAGTCCTTGCTCAGTCAGCTCTGAGGGATGGAAAAACAGCAGTGATTCTAGGAAGATAGGTCTCAGTTTTTCTCTAGAAGCTGCCTTTGGGTGTTGTGTTCAGAAAAGGTTCAGCAGAGCATAGGGAGCATGTTGTTTCATTTCATAAGCTCATGGAATCCCAGTTTGGAAGGGACCTCAAGGATCCAGCACCAACCTTCCTGGCAAAAGCACAATCTAGACAAGACTGACCCAGCACCCAGTCCAGCTGAATCTCAAAAGTGTCCAATGTTTAGGAATCTACTATAGGATACACAGGACAACCCTGATGAAGGGAGAAAATTATGCATCTGACTCTATTGATATCAGAAGACTAATTAATTATTATACTATATTATTCTGTACTATGTTACACTACTTCTAAACTGAATCTGCACAAGCACTCAACTCCACTGAACTGAATCTCGTGACTGTTTGCTGACTGACAGTCTGCATACATGCTTGGCTCTGATAGGCCTTGGAAACAAAACACCATCACTTTGGGTAAACAATCTCCAGAATACATTCCACAAGAGCACAATAAGAGGAGCAGCAATTGAGATAAGAATTGTTTTTTCTTTCTTTGAGGTTCCATGCTGCAATTTCCAGAAAATATCCTTGGGAAGTTGTGCCTTGCTTTTCTCTGTGAAGAGAAATGCAGCCATGATCCACTGTTTCCCTGGGGTGATTATTCCAGTGGCTGATTGTGTTCTCATTGTGGAAAATTTTCCTCTGCATCCAATCGGAACCTCCCCAGGAGTAACTTGTATGCATAAATGTGCTATTATATTTTCTTCCTCGAGCCAGGTCTAATAAGCTCTCGGAGAAATGTAATACACCCAAAGATAGCTCAGCTAATATTTTGGGGGCTAGATTGAAGCAGGAAGACTTCTGCTGCAGTGTTGGAAACAAAAAGGTTTAATAAAAGGCAAAATAACAAACAGAAACTCGAGCCAGTTGCAGACACCTGCTCCTGGTCAGAAACACTTCACAAAAGCCCTTGGTTTCTTTGTTCTCTTCTTTTTCTACCTAATTGTTCAGGCAGGACTTTTTGGCTTCTGTCTAATTAGCTTTCCTTATGTTTGAGGTGAAGTTTCCAAGGTCCTATGAGATTGCTTTTTACCTAATCGTTGAGAGAAACTTCTGGGCTTTTTTCCTTTTTGGGGGGACAAAGAATAGTTTTGTCACTCTGTCAACAGGAGGCACACTCCTACAATGTGCCATGCTCAAAGTTTCAGGGAAGGTCATTCCTAGCTTCCTGTGACTGATGAAGTGCATTTGAAAAGATGTTGTCATTTGGATTTCCGCTGTTGCCAGAAAGATGCTAAAATGGAGGACATGGGCATCCTGGATCCTCAGCATTGCTTTGCACCTTGTTTCTATAGTGCCCTGTCGCTGTGCTAAGTGACATAGTTAGTCACCGGTAAATAATGAGGAGGGAGAAGAAACCCAAACCAGCCCTGGAAAGACACATAAAAAATCAATCAGAAACTAGTGTGGGATTCTATTAAAAGCTGGAATT
This sequence comes from Hypocryptadius cinnamomeus, assembly GCA_013400635.1. NCBI lineage: Eukaryota > Metazoa > Chordata > Aves > Passeriformes > Zosteropidae > Hypocryptadius > Hypocryptadius cinnamomeus. The sequence continues at coordinate 35,520 of VYZP01040378.1, forward strand.
TATGGAGGAAAAAAAATAATTCCTTGTTTGTCAAACCTTGTTACATACAGGTAAAATCGTGTAAAAGAAAGACCTTGTAAAAAATAGTTCAGGCTTTGCTAGTCTAACTAAGCTAGCCTGTTACGTTCCCTAAGAAAATAATTGTAAGAATGAGAATCAGTTTGCATAACAATCTATTCTTGCAAGAAAACAGTTTACACCTGCAAAAATAAGAAGTCTATCCCATGAGAATCCGTGAAGAAAGAATATAAGCACATCTAGAAACAAAAAAGTTTGATGGACGTGTACACTAGCCATTACCAACCAATGAACTGAATTTCATTGGATTGCTGGCCAACAAAATTCAAACACGATGCCTTCTGATACCATATAGAAATGAGCTGTGTGCAATAAAAACTGGGCTATTCTGCACAAAGAAACAGGTGTCTTGTCTGTATCAATTGCAACAAAACCCTTGAGTTTTTTTGCTGTGATTCTAATTCTAGGGATGCAGTAAGCCTTGCTACAATGATAGGTTTCATTCTCACAAAGGCACTGACACAACAGACTGGAGAGCACAGAGATGTATTGGTGCCTTTTCTGCCCAGGGGAGGTAAAGGCCAGGACCTTTCTGGCTCCACACCTTTGTGTGGGAGAAATCCCTGCACGTGTTCAAATTTTGGAGGTGGTATCCACATTTGGGAGGTGGGCTCATGAAGGAGAAGGACAGTGCCTTCCCTTCCTGGGGGAGGAAAATACCCAGGCCCAGGCTTGGTGGGGCAGATGTTTGGCCCAGGGGAGGTAAAGGCCACTGACAGCTTTCTGCAGTGCTCCACAGTCTCCCCAGTGTTCTCGGGGTCCTCCTCAGGGCTCCCAGTGCCCCTTCCATTGCTCCCTGTCTCCTGCACTGCTCCCAGTGCCCTCTCCAGTGCTCCCAAGTTTGCCTCACTGCTTTCCAGTGCTCCTCCTTCCAGTGTTCCCCCTCTCCACATGGATGGTGGCAATTCACTGGGTATCCCAGCAGACATCAATGGTCCCATTAGTGATCATTGCTCCCCAGGCACCTCTCCCTCTTGGTTTCATATCATCTGTGCCAGGAAATGCACTCTGGAGATCTCCCAGATGTCTGGATTCTCCTCCTGTCAGGTACCAGGGGAGGGGGGAGGGGGGGGGGCTTGGGGGCTGGCACTGGTGCCCCATGAGGACTAGGTCTTGTGAAGGAGCCTCACCTGCCTGTTCCTCCTCAAGAGCAGGTACCTGCAAACATGGCACCCACCTTGGGCTATTCTGCTGCTCAGTCCCACCCTGAGCAGGAGGCAAAGAGGCAAACCCAGTTCCTCACCCTCCTGAAGAGCCCATGTCCTCCCATGAGGCCCCCCTCCCCGTTCCAGCCCCTGTGGTCCCAGCACGGTCCCAGCCGTTACATAGCTTCATCACCAGGCCTAGACCACTCAGTCCAGGTGGGAACAGACGTATTTATTTTGTATCCACAGGTGGACCTCAGCAGGTGAGCAGCCTCCCAGCCCCATCACCAGCAGCCTCTGCTGCAGCCACAGCTCCAGCCCCAGCCCTTCATGCGCTGGACCGGCACCTGGAGCTGAGGTGAGAGGGAAAGAGAGAAAGAGAGGTCTGATCAAACAGGTGGGCAGAAGGCAGAGAATTTCTGCAGGATTGGCTCAGGCCACCTGGGATCAGATCACGTCAAGGTGTCCATGGAGATGCCTCTGGTGATTTCCCAGTCCATGAGAAGGTCCCAGGTGCAGCTGAGGCAAAGCCTCAAGGCTTGGTTGGGCTGAGACCTTGGGTGTCCCATACAGGTGTCCCCACTCAGGACAAGGAGTTGTGGGGTAGGACTCTGCCAGGGAAGGATATGCTCTCCGATTTGGGAAGGGGATGGCCTGCCATCAAGGTCCCTCTGTCTTCAGCCAGGCCTTTTCTGTCCTGCATGGGAAGCCAATGCTGGGTGTCCAGGTGGGTGCCAGGGGAGTCCAGCCCACATCAGCCTCCAGATCCCACTTCTGTGCCCCAGGGCTGCCTCAGCAGAGGAACATAGGAAATTCCAGCCCTGTGGAGTTACCTGCAGAACTGCCTCTGCTTCTTCTGCCGCCGCCGGTTGTTCTCAGCCAAAAACATGAAGATGTTCCTCCGTGTCTGATGTGGCTCCAGCCCATGGAGCACCTGGATGGCTCGTGGGGAAAGGTGTCTGCAACAATAGGGAATCATCATCCCAGAGCTGCCAGCTGCCTCTACCCTCACCCCACCCTGCGCCCACACAGTCCCACATCTACCCACCCGGTCCTGCATTCACCCACCTGGTCCCAGGCTGGAATCTCTCTGCCATTTTCTCGGTGGGGAGGGGGGTTCCAGCTGTCCCCCACCTCACAGTGACCCCCTTTCTTGGGGGCTGGGATGGACGGTGTGGAGCCCAAGCACCTTCAATGCTGAATACCTGCCAAGGAGGGGACGCTCTCAGAAAACCAGAGATGCCACTTCCCAGAGGACCCCTGGATATGTGGGAGCCAGGAGACTTGGCACCCCACTATGGCTGATGGCTGCTTTTGCCCCCCAGAGTTCTCCCTTGTGGGACATATAGGCAAATCCCTGCCCTGCACCTGGGCAACCCCCAACTGCACCCCTGGGACGCCCATCTCTTTGAGTCCTAAGAGTCCCCTTGAAGCCCCAGGACACCATAACCCTATCTGAGACCCCTTTCTTAATCTGGGTGCTCAGGCACTCCTATCACCTGGGGTCCTAAGAGTCCCCCCCAGTCCCCATGGACTATCCCCCAAACTAGCCCAGGAGTGCCCAAAAGCCCCCTGGGACACCTAAGCCCTCCAGAAACATCCAGCCCCTCTCCAAGGGACCTGTCCCATGCCTCATCAGTTCTTTGTGGTCCCTCCTGACCCCCAATTCCACGCTCTGTGCCCCTGTCCCAGAGGAGTTCTATGGCCAGCCAGGGTGACCCGACACAGAGGGTCTCTGCCCCTACCTGCGGCATCTGTTGGTCCTCCCCAGCAGCCCAGGCTTCCCATGCTATCCATTCCACCTTCTGTTCTCTCCAGTGGGAATTCCCATGCTCCCATTCTGCATACAGCTGCCAGACCTCCTGGAGGTGTCAGGCATTATTAGGCTCAGCTTTTGAGGGACTTCCTTCAGGTCTGATCCATCTGGCACGTACCTGCAGTGCCCTCTGGCAGTTCTCAGAAGCCAGGAGTGTGATGTCAGGCCTGGCTGAAGTAGCTAACTCCTGCCCACCTGCCTCTCTCATCCTCAGAGAGCTGGCTGGGCATGGGGTAAGCACACTGCAGAAATACCAGCAGTCATCAGCATGAGCGTGGGGCAGATAGGGAACCTGTTTCCCTCGGGGCCAAAACTCCATAGGTGTTCAGGAGAATGTGGGAGCTAGGGCTGTTCCCATGGACCTTTCTGAGTTGCTACAGAGTCCAAGTGTCTGAGGGGGATTTCACCCAGGGTGCAAGGATCCCTCCAAACCATTCCCACAAGAGTTTCACCTGGCAGGTGGCTTTGACCTTGGCTCTTGCTGCCTTATGCCTGGCCTCTGGTATGGCAGCACAAGGAGGGAAAACTTTCCAGGATGCTCTTGATTCCCTGAGAAAGGAGGAAGCTCTTGGGAGCAGTCTGTGAGGTTGTGTGGTCACAGATGTGATCACCCCATGTGTGACAGAGCAGCAGGAACCCATTCCATACCTGTTCTGACCCTGTGTTTCTCTGCAGCCTTTGTATGTTGGGTGGAAAAAGCATCAGACACAGTGAGCTGAAACCTGGAATCACAGAATGCCAATATCCTGAATTAGAAGGGACCCACAAGAATAAGTGAGGCTAACTCCAGAAGCAAATGATGCCACAGGCTTGAGGAATGGCAGACCCGACACTCTGCAGGCAATGAAGGAACCAGAAAATCAACAAAGAAATGCACTCACCTGGGGAACATGTGGGCCTGTGCAGCCTGCACCCCCTGAACAGTGGTCATTCCATTGTTGACACCAGAACCTGGCATACTTAGCCTCTGCAGAGTGACAGGGAGCTGTCAGGAGATTTCCATAGAGAAAGCAGACCAGTCTCCTGCTCTATAGGAGCCACTTCTCCAAATTCCTCTTCCCAAATCTCATTTGTGAACATTATGGAATCAAAGAACCACTAAGATTGGAAGAACCCTTGGAGGCCAACAAGTCCAACAATGGCCACATCCACATGTCTCTTAAATCCCTCCAGGGATGATGAGTCCACCATTGCCCTGGGCAGCCTGTGTCAGGGGTGGACAGACTCTTACATAAAGAAGTTTTCCCCAAAATCCCACCTAAACCTCTCCTGGTGCAATTTGTCTTCTGTTATCTGGGAGAACAGGCTGACCCCACCTGGCTTCACCCTCCTTTCATGCAGATGCAGAGAGCAAAAAGGTCCCCCCTGAGCCTCCTTTTCTTCAGACTCAGCCATCACAGCTGCTCCTCATGAAACTTGTGCTTCAGACCCTTTCCCAGCATCTCTTCCCTTCTCTGGGCACTTTCCAGCACTTCAATGTCCCCAGATTCCAGCTCACCGTGAGCAGCAGAGCCACACAGGTGTCCTGACTCTCCAATCCTGCAATGCAGCTGCAGTGGAATTGCATGCACAGGACATTGTCCTGGCAGGACAGGATGCCAATATTCTCAAAGGTGAATGTGGGGCGCTGCCTGTCCCTCAGCTGGAAGGAGTACAAGAGAATGGTCTCCTCCACACAGCCCCTCACCACATCAGGCGGGAGGGAATTGGTCTGGGACAGCCACCAGTAATCCAGTGGCATGATCATGATGTCACCTGCAAAGAGGAGAGCATTGTCACTACCCCAGCTGAGCAAATTTTCACATGAGATTCATGGCAAAATGTCAGAAAGACAGGTCGGTCTGGGGGCAACTCAAGCTGTCCTCCAACTTTGGAGGCAATTCCCCCCTCCCCCAAAGAACAGAGCGCACACAGTCCCCCCAAATGTGGAGCTAGATCCCTTCTCACCAGGGATCATCACTGTTGGGACCACCAGCTCCTGTAGACAGGAAATGTCCATGTCCAGCTGGAACACGGGTCTTCGAACCACATACACCTTATCTATGCTGTTGATTTGATCAGGGACCACAGCAAAGGTCCCAAGACCTGGGACAAGAACACCCTGTCCAGGAAGAAAACAAAACAGTTGAGATAGCTGTCACATCCCAGACCCTTGAATCCAGGGGTTAAACTCAAGGTTCCTTTACTCTAGCTGGTGCAAAGGAGAAATCCCCACCAGCTATACTCAAGAGGTGAAAAATCACACAAAAGGCAAAAATACAGAAAACAAAGGAAATTTTGGCAAAGGAATAACTACACTAACAAATTCAACATAAAACCACTTATCAATCATTCCATTACTTAGCATTTACCCAAAAAGGTTCCATGAAAAGAGGATTAAAAGGAAAGACAGAGACAGAAAAGGTACAGCAAAACACACATGTAAATACCAGCTCCTGGATTCTCCCAGAGTCCCAGACAAGGCACAGTCCACATGCTGGCTACCTTGTGGTCAGCCTGTGGTCAGTCCGTGGGCTTTTGTGGGCCCGTGCCCCAGGTGGGACTGCTGGTAGGTGCTATGATTGACAGCCCAGTGGGGGGCTGGGGGTGGGACAGGGCACTGCTTCACTGTGCAATGCCTGGCCTCCCCTCTCACCAGACACAGACACTGGCATTACAAGCGCAAGACGTCTCGAGACGTTGTTCTAATCCAGTCTCTGACAAAGGGAAATGTGAAAACTGTGGGGATAACTCATGTTCTCAATTTTTTTACTTTCCTTCTTCAAAATGTTCACAAAAATTCCTCGGCTAAAGAAGAACCCAAGCCATTCCAACCCAGGGAAAGATTGCCAGGGATAATCCTTGGCATAGACCCAGCAGGATCCTGTATCTCTCCGCTAGGTCTCTCCACCCCTGGCCATTCAGGGCACACTGAGTTCTCTTGGGATGTTGCCGTGATGCTTGGGGAGGGGGACCAGAGGTCCAAGACACCAGCCAACCTTGTCCAGCTTCATCTGTCCTAGGATGTAGGCAGACACGACATCCCAGATGGCCACCACCTCTGGAAAATACCAGAAAGAGGCATCAGGTTGCACTCGTGGCATTTTGGGGAGCTCTGTGGAGTGATAGATGGGGCTGACAAAGAGCCTGGACTGGACTGTGCCCCTGGTTCTACCCCCCAAGGGAATTGGGTTCTCTCTATTCCCCAAGCAGGGCTGGGGCAGAACTGGGGGTGTGACAAGGCCTCAGAACCAGGGCTGTGGTCATCTAACCCCCAAAAGGAGATCGCAACCCAAAATCCAGCTGGCTCCTGAGAGCCCAGTAGGAGCTGTCAGACCTCCGATAAGAGCCAGAACCTTGAGAGGTCAGAGCTCCCACAGCTCGGAAGCTGGCCCTGGTAGGGGGACATGCTGTGCCCATGGGACCCTCAGAGCAGCCCCAGCCCTGTCCAACCCTCCTTCTGGCCCCTGCGGGTCTCCCAAAACCCTTACCTTTGGTGGAGAAACGCAGGAGTGTGGGGAACAAGTAACTCTGCTTCTTGCTGATGCTGATGGTGCAGCGCCCCTCCATCTTGCTCCCCAAATTCCTCTCCGATCAGCCCCTGCCCTGTCTGTCCCTGAGGGCCCTCCCATTAAAGCTCCCACACCCACCAGAACAACCCCCCAACCCTGACTGAGGCTACAAGCAGTGCCCAGCAGCCCCCAGTTGTCACCATGCCAACTTGTGATGTCACTGGTAGACTAGGGAGGTGCATTGTGGTGTCAGCAGAAAGATGGCACCTTAGAGATGGGGGAGGAGGGTTGTGGAAGGAAGAGTCTGTCCTGGCCCACCTCAGGTGTTACCAGATGTCAAGAGGTGTCACTGCTGAGCTGGGCTGCCTTCCTAGAGAAAATCATAGCTAATAACCAAAATAAACATATGAAAATAGAAATTAATCGATATTATTGATTAAAAAATGATGAAGAATCTGTTTTCTGGGCTTTTTTTTTTTTTTTTTTTTTTGCTATGATGTATGACAGATTAAGGGCTTTTATCCCAGCTCACACATTTCCAGGGATCCTCTAGGAAGTGGCACCTCTGGTTTGCTGAGGGTGTTTCTGTTGCTATTGAGTTGCTATCCTGTTGCTATTGAGATGGCTGATAGAAAGCAACATTTGACTTCATACTCACAAGGCAGAAGAGCAAACTTTATTAGAACTTTATGGTATTCACATTTTCTGAACAGAGAGAGACATAATTCTCTCTCCCAGGATTTTTCCCAGGGAAGGCAATGAGAAGCTCAGAGAAGAGAAAACAATTATCTCTATTCACTGCTCCTGTTGTTTGGCACATGTGGAATGTGTTATGGAGATTGTTTACCGAAGGTGATGGTTCTTTGGATTGATTGGCCAATTGGGTCAAAGCTGTGTCGTGGCTGTCTCCAGACAGTCATGGGGTTTTCTTGAGTATCTCTTTAGTATAGTTATAGTATAGTATCAGTGTAATATAGAATAGCTTAATGAAGCATTTCTTCAGCCTTCTGAAATCATGCAGTGAGAGCACATTATTCCTGCGTCAGGGCCTGCCCTGCATCAATAGAACTTCACATTTTTATAGGCAAAATCGTTTACCCAGAACTTCTGAGTTTTTACATCGCCTAAGAGACGTAATGCGTCACCATACACCATTAGATCCTGGATCCAAGATAGCGATCCAGCGGCTAATAAATTTAGTTTTAGGGCAATCTATGGGAGATATCAGGAGGAAACTTCAGAAGCTCCAGGGACCAGAGGGAAGGAATTTGGAGGCCTTGCTAGATGAGTGATGGAGGGTTTTCAGCAATCAAGAAGAAGGATATAAGCAAAGGATGAGAAAGTTAACGGCAGTAGTAAAAGAAGAAGGCAAAGGAAGGCAGAGGCAAGGACCACCTAGGCAAGGATCACCCCAGCTGGGCAAAGATCAGTGTGCAAATGGCAGAAAATTTGGACACTGGAAAAACAAGTGTCCTGAACAAAAAAGAAATGGGAAAGGGAACCGGGGAAGGGAGGTGGTGATTGCTCACAGAAAAAGTGACTGAAGCAGACCAGGGGACCTTACCCCAGGGGATCCACTGGTTATAAAAATGAAACTGGGGAAGGAGGGAAAAGAGGTGGAACTTATAGTGGACACAGGGGCAACATTTGCAGTTTTAAATAAAGCTTTGGTGCCAGTGGGGAATGAATATGTTAGGGTAAGGGGAGCAACTGGCCAATCTGAAATAGTGTATTTTTGCAAGCCACTCAAATACAAATATGGAAAACAGTGGGGCATCCATAAATTCTTATACATGCCCAATTCCCCCGATTCGTTCCTAGGGAGAGATTCATTGGAAAAGTTGGAGGCAAATATTTCATTTAAAAATGGAGAGGTTACTCTGGAAGTGAATGAGCAAAAATATGTAGAAGCACTGAGTTTAATACTGACAGCCATTAAAGCTAAAGATAAAATTAGTGAGGAGATCCTGAATCAAGGGTTTCTGGGAGTATGGGTCCCCAATGTACCAGGGAAGGTGGAAAATGCACCACCAATATAAATTAAGCTTAGGGAAGGAAAGCAACCGGTTAGAATGAAACAGTATCCTTTGAGGAAGGAAGATAGAGAAGGAATTAGCTTAATAATTGAAATTTTTTCACAGCTGGGGTTATTGAAGGAGTGCCAATCTGACTTCAACACTCCTATCCTGCCTGTCCACAAACCTGATGCATCATACCGGGTCGTGCAGGACTTATGGGCTGTTAATAAGACAACTGAGGATCTCTACCCTGTGGTGGCTAACCTGTACACCTTGTTAACATGTTTAACACCAGAGCTAACTTGGTTTACTGCTTTAGACTTGAAGGATGACTTCTTTTCCTCCCTCTCCATGAAGCCAGCCAGAAAATTTTTGTATTTGAGTGGCAAAATTCCAAAAGTGGACGAAAAACTTAGCTCACATGGACAGTCCTACCCCAAGGACAACAACTTGGGAAGGATTTGGAATCCTGGGAAGCTCCACCAGAAGAAGGGAAAATATTGCAGTATGTAGATGACATCCTAATAGCTACCCCTACAGAAGAAGGGTGCATGGCCTGGACAGTAAGCCTTTGTCCTGGTTCAGGGCAAATTTGGGAGATAACCCCCAAAGGGGCTCCTCTAGAAAAGCAGATTCAATTGGCCCCTCCCTCCAACCGGTTTGGGAGAAAATACCTCCTTGGAGAAGAGTGGAAAAAAACCTTGTTTATTAAACAATAGAACTCAAACAATATGAAACAATAAACCCTCTTGCTGCTNTTCTAAACTTTTCGGGGCTTCAGGGATATGGAGTATCAAAGAAAAAGGCTCAGGTAGTAAAACAAAAGGTGATCTACCTGGGTTATGGGGTCAGTGCTGGACAATGGACTTTGGGGAAAGAATATGGCAAATCAATATGCCAAACCCCGAAACCTCAAACAATGAAAGAGCTGAGACCCTTCCTGGACATGACGGGATGGTGCAGACTATGGATTTACAACTATGGAGTACTTGCGAAACCTCTGTATTCACTCATTGCAAATGGAAAGAGAGATCTCCAGTGGACAAAGGAAGCCACACAGGCCTTTGATCAACTGAAAAAGGCCCTCATGTCAGCTCCAGCTTTAGGACTTCCAGACGTGAGTACACCATTCTTTCTCTTCTCTCATGAGAAATAGGGAATTGCCCTGGGAATAATGGTACAGTACCTAGGCCCATACAGGAGAGGAATTGCTTATTTTTCTAAACAGCTGGGTGCAGCAGCCAAAGGATGGCCAGGTTGCCTCAGAGCAGTGACCGCAGTTGTACTGAACTTTGAGGAAGCCCGTAAGTTCACCCTGGGCCAGAAAATGACTGTGCTAGTGTCTCATACAGTATCCTCAGTACTGAAAACAAAGGGCAGCCACTGCCTCTCCCCACAACGGTTTCTGAAATATCAAGCTATCATGGTAAAACAGGATGATGTAGAGATAGTGGTAACTAACATTGTCAACACAGCCTCTTTTCTTAGTGGGAACTGAGGAAAGCCAATTCATCATGACTGCTTGGAAACTATTGAAGCCACTTATTCCAGCTGCTCAGACCTGAAGGACCCACCTTTGCATGATGCGGAAACCTGGTTCACCAATGGAAGCAGCTGCGTTATCAATGGAAAACGACATGCTGGATATGCAGTTACCACATCAAGGGACCTAATCAAATTAGGACCATTATCACCAGGTACCTCTGCACAGAAGGCAGAAATAATTGCCCTGACCTGTGCATTAGAGTTATCAAAAAGAAAGAAAATAACCATTTATACAGATTCAAGATATGCATTTGGAGTAGTGCATGCCCATGGGGCTATCTGGAAAGAAAGAGATCTGTTAAATTTGCAAGGGAAGAACATTAAACATGCACAAGAAATAATACAACTATTGGAAGCAGTCCAAATGCCTGAGAAGGTGGCAATCGTGCACATTAAGGCATATTAGAAAGTGAGCTCAGAATTGGAATAGGGGAATGAGCTGGCGGACAGAGAGGCAAAAGAAGTGGCAAAAGGTGAGGTAACAGTAGAAGGAGCCTTAATTCCCAATGGCCAAATCTCCCTAGAACATAGGCTAGTGTATAATTAGAAGGATAGAAAGGCAATTGAGGATCAAAAGGGAACATATAACCAGGAAGGATGGGCTGTTACAGCAGAAAGGAAACTGGTTATCCCCTCCCATTTACTATGGCCATTAGTAAGAGAGGAACATTGGAAAACACACTGGGGAATCGATGCCTTTTATAATTATTTGATCAAAAGAATCATTGCCAGGAACTTATATGCCGCTGTTACTCAAGTGGCCCGGTGTAGCCACAGCTCTCTTCATAGAGAGCAGGCAGGCACAACTTCACAAGGATATTTCCTGGGAATTGCAGCGAGGAACCTCAGAGAAAGAGAAAACAATTTTTATCTCTATTCTCTGCTCCTGTTGTTTTGCGCATGTGGAATGTGTTAGGAAGATTGTTTACCTGAAGGGATTTGGTAACTGGATTCTAGTGATGGTTGTCTATATTAATTAACCAATCACTCGAAGCTGCATGCTGGCTGTGGCAGACAGTCACAGGTTTTTCTTTAGTATTCTTTAGTATCTCTTTGTAGTATAGTATCTCTTTAATATGGTACAGTATAATGTAATATAGTATAGTTTAATAAAGCAATTGTTCAGCATTCTGAATCAATGAAGTCAATTGTCAATCATTCCCTGTGATGGGGGCACCCTGCATTCGATAGCCCGGCAGTGTGAACTTTGCCTCCAGACTAACCCAAGGATACCCCTAAACCAAACCTGGGCCAAACAGGAAAGGGCCATGGACCCGGTCAGCAGTGGCATATTGATTTTTCAGAATTACCAAGAAAAATGGGGTATCAATATTTATTGGTACTAACAGATACCTTTTCAGGATGGCCAGAGGCTTTCCTTACCAGGACTGCCAAAGCCCTGGATGTAACCAAGTTGCTGTTGCAAGTAATAATACCATGCTTTGGAGTTCCAGCCACAATATCCTCAGATAGGGGACCACATTTTATTTCAAAATAGTACAGCAGGTCAGTCAACTTCTGGGCATAGGTTGGGAATTTCACATGCCATACCATCCCCAGTCAAGGCGGCCAAGTTGGTGAGACTAGGGCAGGAGGTTAATTTGCCTTGGCCGCAGCCCCTCCCGCTAGCATTGCTGTAACTGCCGACTAAGCCCAGAACTAAAGAAAAGCTGAGCCCCTTCGGAATGCTTTATGGGAGACCATATGGTGTGCAGAAAGGGATATCCACCCAAACTGGGGAAGAAAGACTGACTGCTTATATGGTAGCCCTAGGGAAGCAACTCAAAGAAATTGAAAAACATGTGGCTGGAACTCAGAGCAGAGGTCTAGATGGACCAGTGCATGGCATACAGCCTGGGGGATTACATGTATGTGAAGTGTCTTACAGAAAAGACCTTGGAGCCACAGTGGGAAGGACTGTTCCAAGTGCTTCTCACCACTTTTACTGCAATTACGATCCAAGGGCAGAACGCCTGGATTCACCACTCTCGCATAAAGCAAGCTCCTGAGGCTCCTTGGAGAGTAACACCGGGTGATGAACTAAGATTCACTCAAACAAAATGACTATATTGTGGTCGAAAATGTTTAGCAATCTAGATTGCAGGAATTTAATCAAGAAAATTGTTTTGTTAGTGTCCTAGGGTGACGTTATGATGCTTGTATTCCCAGTCGGGTGTTCTGTTTATGCTGGATGTTATATTCTGTGTCTTAAAGGCTGGTTCTCACAGTGAAGGCAGGGAGAAGAAGAAGCATGGAGTTTCTTTATCAGCTGCACTCTCCCCACATTCTGCTGGAACACAGAACTCCACTGTTGTTGTCTGGGCACAGACGGGGAAGAACACAGCGCTCCTTCTGCTTTTTAGTTAGTTTAGCTAGCTGAGGCAGTCTGAGTTTTCCCTGGACTGTTTTTTTTTCCCTTTTCTTGGACCCATTCAAACCCGCTCCGGACCGGGACCTGGGGAAACACCGAGAGCTTGCACTTTGTGGCCTACTGGGGTCTACTCTGGGCAGCAGCCATTCCCAGCACCAGAGGGACTGATAACAGAGCAACGACCCACCGGAGAGACTTTTCTGAATTTGTCATCTCTTAAGAGTGGTGAATGAGTTTTGTCATCCGGTACTGTTCATTTCTTTTGCTGGGGAGTGCTTTGCCTGTTAAATAAACCAGTTTTTTTCACTTCTCTCTGAGGAAATTCTTCCCAAACTGGCTGGGGGGAGGGGCCGTGTGAGCTTGCTTTCTGGGGGGGGCCTCTTGGAGGTTTTCTCCCAAATTTGCCCTAAACCAGGACAGTTAGTAACCATAATTATGATCCTAGAACTAGAATATACCTCTAGCCAGGATAATGCTGAGTGGCCTTAGTCCCAAGCTTTTACTGGGTACACTAGATCCATGGGAGAATATTCTGATATAAAAAATCTAAACCTGTTAACTGTAGTCATGCACAAAAACCAAGTATATGGAAGGCAAGAGTGGCAAAGACAAAGGTTATGGCCACTTCACGGGACTATAGGAGAGGAAATTAGGATAGCGTGTCAAATGATTAATGGAACAGATCATAAGAAAGCAATCCACATTAGTGTTTCAACTTCTCCCACAGGCAAACACCAGGAGGTTTGTAGTCATTCAAGTGAATTAGACTGTTGGTATAACATTACGTTAGTACAGACTGTTGAGGTGGTTTGTCTCTGGGCCCACGTTACTATTGGGCTCACGTTCAAATTTAAAATAAATGCCACAGCTGAGCCCATTACCCCTGCCCAAACCCAAACCACGCGACCTAGGCCTGAACCCAAAATTTGTAAAATCGGCCCGTATGTAATAAGGAAGACAGGCCAACAGCAGTTGTTGTTTAATCCAGAATTCTCTTAAGTGTGTCGAATTACTAATGCAAACTAACATCTCTGAAATTCAACCAGCCTGCTCTTCTTTCCTAAAGACATCCTTTGAGGGTTGGCTGACACAGTTACAAAAGCAGACATATATCAGAGGTGGAATGTGAAGAGGTCTGACTGGAATATTAGGGACAGGGCTGGGAGTTCTAAATGGAATTGATTCAGAAATATTAGTGAATAAATTGGCCACTGCAACAAGTGATCTAACAAAATTAAAACAACCCATGCAGTCATCTTTGTTAGCACTGGGAATCAATCAGTGGCAGGTTTCAAAAATATTACCAATTTTAAAAAAAGCAGAAGACCAAGACCATGGATTAATTATAGATGCACTTACTATGGTTCAAGACAATGTGTCTCTGGCTTTTAGTTGTATACAAGCACAATTATGGTTGCAATCAACAACTGCTTCAATTATAAGAGAAGGAAGTGGAGGAGCTTTTCCGATTGAGATTCGAAAAGCCGTTTGGGACAATGCTACGGATTTTGAAAAGAAATTTCAATCTTGGTGGACTTTAGTAAACTTTACCTATGACTCAAGTGATAATGTAGCTAATGCTTTTGTGCTCACCGTAAGCAACACCACAGTTTACGTTATTCATTCTATTATAGCATTAGGACTAAATCAGTGCTCTACCCTTCAACACAGAACACTGGCACAAAGAATAAAAGAAAAATAGCAAACTGTGAATCTAGAATCTTGCATTACCTGGGAACAACAGGGGTTCATTTGTGAGAGTAACGCAATCGATGCTCAAGATATATGTCTTGATAGTGAACAGGGTGTTTGTTTCTTTGAAATTCATCCAAATACTAGTCAAAGGACTGTGCTTGTATATATTGGTCAAGGTTGTGTGTTTGAGGACTGCATGTACTTTTATAAAAATAGACAAGAATAATGAACTTTGCTCAGTGAGAGTCATTTTAACCTTTGTATTTGTAACTTTGTTAAAATTTTAGGGTGTGACTTTCTGTATTTGGCACCAGTTGTATCTCACCAGCTAATTAAGTCTGACAATAAGATGTATCACAGGTTGTCCCCACCTATTGGAACGAACCTCACTCTAATCAGACAATTAATTAAGCATCAGGACCTTGCCAAAATTCTAAAGGATATTCAGAAAACTGGAGAGGAAACTTTAATTACTGTCCATCGTGATGCAAAGGAAATAAACAAGGTTCTGCAAAGAGTAAAACAAGATGCAAGTCACAGTTGGTGGGATTCACTTTTTGGATGGTCGCCCACTGCAACTGGGATCCTAAATACATTATGTCACCCCATCATTGTTTTACTAATATTAGTTGGTATAAGTTTAACACTTTTGTAATACTTATTTGGAATTGGAGACTGTTACAACGAATAGCAATTTTGTCTTTTGTAATACTTATTTGGAATTGGAGACTGTTACAACGAATAGCAATATTAACCTCTTTATCCCGAGTACATGGTAAAGCATTAGAAGACACATACCATAAGGATTGGAATTTTTACTAAGTAAAAGAATTTACTACTTTATTAAAAAGGGGGGACTGAAACATGGGATCAGAAACTAGAGGATATATATTAATCACAGAAATTGGAAGGTATTGATTAAGAATAGGCACATAGATGATGGACAGTGCTTAATATTTGCCACATCCTTAGTTGTGTGAGAAAGGAAAAGAATACAGGAAAGGAACACGTGCAAAACAGCAAGAATGCAAGGATGCCTGATAAGGAGAAGGATATTTATCAAGAACAGGATACAGTATGCAAGGATACTGAGATAACAAGGCTCCTTGGGCCCCTGAAACCAGATGAATCTGGACTCCTGGCTTGGACAGTGGCCAAAAGATCAGTAAGCATGTGCAAGGCAGCAGGGTCAAAAAGTCAATCCGGAGGAAGACAACTTTACTTCATCCCCTACAACCTGAGACCCCCGAGACATCCACTAGAGACAACTGCGCAGGCCCAAAGGACTGATAAGATGATTAGCATATGAAGTGGAGAGGGAGGGGAGCCAGGAAATGATCTATTGTGAAATTGATGCATGTGTAACGTTCTAGGGGATAAAAGAAAACTTCGTCTGTACAAAGGGTACGCATGTCTTTGTGGAGATATCCTCATGCATCTGGCCAAATAAGAACATACCTACTTCAAAACCCATTTTGAGTTTTAGAGTCTCTCTCCACGTGCCAATTGAAGCCCTCTCTCTTTAGAGAAAAACAGTAATTTTAGAGCATTTTTCTCCCAGAATTTGTCTCCAAACTGAGACCAATACTCACAGGAGCTGCTCTGTGTGATGGCAATTGCTTGCGTCTTTAATGGGGGAGTGTTGGGGTTTAGTATTTTTTCCTTTTGTTTCTTTCTCTCAAGGAATTTTGTCCCATCTGTCTCTAAGAAAATATAATTGGCACTTAAGAGAGACAAAAGAAGTTGCCAAGTTCAGGGGAGGAGGGCACCTGGCTGCGCTTGTCTTACCCTCTACTCTGAGAGGGTTTCTCTCGGAGGGCCAGATACTGAGAGGATTGGGCTGGGGAAAATGGGTTTGGGCACAGCTCCTAGCTCTCTTGCTTTCTTGGCTTTTGGAGGGGAAAGAGGCTGCCGTCGCTGTGGGAAGAATTTGCCACCACCACGGGGTTCAGTCTCCTGCTGTCTCCTACCGCGAGCGGAGCTCTGCTCGTAAGAGCGGCCGTTGCACTGGGACCTTATTATCACCCTTCCTCAGCAAACACAGGACACTTCACCATCTGCTGAGGTGCCTCAGGGGAAACCCCGGGATCCCTGAGCCCCTTCCCCCTCCAAGGGAGCCTCTCCGGGCCCAGTCTGGGAGCCGGTCTGCTGCTGCTCAGCCCCTGCTGTGCCTGCGCTACTGCTCCAGGGTTTTTGTGCAAGACTGTAACCCCACACTCCCTGCCTGCCAGGACATCCTGCAGCTCCTGCTACACCTGCCTCTTGCTTGCTATCCCGGGTGAGCTCATTCCTGCCATTTCAGCTTGTCACTTCCAAGGCCCCTGCTGGGGCACTGTGATCGGCTGCCCCTGGAGGTTTGTGGAGCAAGCCCTTTTTCCATCCCTTCCGCCGGCAGGTCCGCCATTACAGCATGAGCGAGATGACCGAACTGGCGCCACAGCGCCCCCTGCCGGCGCGGGGGAATCACAGCACCCGCCCTGCCCGGCCCGGAGCCACCAGCGCCCCTGCCGGCTGTGCCCGGAACTGCACCAAAGGGGAACTGGCCTGCGGCCGAGAGAAGCTGGGACTGAGTCTCTGGGTCTGGTTGTTGCTAATGCCACAGCTGTTGTTTGTTCGCCTTGGTATATGTACTCGTAAAGAGCTGCTATTCCTTCTACCATATCTTTGCCTGAAAGCCCCTTAATTTCAAAGTTAAAATAATTCTGAGGGTAGCGGGTGATAGTCTCCATTCCAAGGGCTGTTCCTGCCTTCCTTGGCAGGCACCTGTCTTTCCAACCAAGACAAGGGGAAAGCTCTGGTTGAGACACAAAAAGTGTTTCAAGAAGTGCTCCAAAAGGACAGGAACCACACAGTCCTCCTCACTTCCTTGCTAAGAAGCAACTCTGGGCACTGAGGAACTCTTAGGGATAACAAACACCTCCAAAACTGCACGCACACACCCCTCAGCGCTCTCCATCCCAACCAGATCAGTGTTACTTTACACCTCTGCAGAGCTGTGCACGCAGGACATCCTCTCCATTTCCACAGCATTTTAGTCCACAGCAACTATCAAGAACTGGCGAATTTCCCAGACTCACTTGGTTTCTCCCAGAGTGATCTCGCTGCCACTCTGTCTTTACTTTCCTGCAGGCAAGACCGTCAGTCATCTGCTGTTCCTGCTGCTCTCAGAAGCAGATGCAAAGGAAATGTGGCAGAGAGCTTGAAGGAAAAATGCTCCAGGTCCTCTGAAGCTGCTGGGAGGTTCTCTATTGGAGTCAGAAGACTTCCCAAGGCAAAATAAAGAAGAAGGAAGCTGAGTTTTAAGGTGTAAGTTCCCATCAGGTTCTAGTTTTTAGAAATACAAAATTCATCCAAAGAAAAAACACAGTGGGAAGGAGGGCTGGGAGTGTCACTGTTGTCCAGTGACAAAGGGTCCATTTGGCTCATATGGTGGTTTTATATTGGAGGCACTCATGGAAGTGACTTTCTAGGAGAGGCTGCTAGCAGTTTCCTCCGTGTCTGACAAATAAGACCAATCAGCAATTAGCTTTGAGAGTTGACAATCTGTTAAACTGGTAAGGAAACTGTACATGCCTCTGTGAAGATACATGTTAAAGACAAAAAAGCCCAGGAGAGTTTCTTTCCTTTCCAGCTGGCAAAGAGGTAACACGAACGGTCTGTCCCCTGTCTTTGCCAGGGCCCCATCGGCTGTGGGGCAGGGAGAGGGGAGGCCACAGGGCCAAGGCTGGGCTGGGCCATGGCTGCGGCTTCTAACATCTTGCTGCTACAAAGCCCTGCCCTGCCACCAACCCAGGCTGAGCTGGGTCCGCTGGGCCCCAGGAGCAGCCGGGGCTGGGCTGGCTCGGCCAAGATTCTGCTGCTCTTGAGGTTCACCTGCACCCACCGGGCAAGGGGAGAAGAAGCCATCAGCCCCCGGTGTGCTGCTGCTGTGTTCTGGCCTGGCTGCTGAGATGCTAACTGCTTTCCCCGCCAGCCCAGCCACAGCTCTGGCTTCAAGCTACAGAGCCAGGCCAAGGTCAGGTGACCATCTACAGGCGCCGGGTGAGATATTAACTCTTTCAGTGCACAAATAAAATATACAGACCTTCAATTCTTCCTCAGGTGAGAGAAAGGGCAGAGTGAAAACACATAGAGAAACAACATGAAGACACCAAAGTCAGTGAAAAAAAGTCAAGTCCCAGGTAGGAGGGAGAGGAGATGTGAGGAGAGCGACTGAAAAGAGTGTACAGAAATTTAATATCATAAGTTTTTCTTGTCATTTGCTACAGCAAAATCACCCTGGAAGGCCACCCTGGAAAGAATGAAATTCAAATGAATGCTTTTCGCTGCAACCACCATTCTGCTCCATNTGCAAAGGCTCTCGGTGAAATTTCTCACCTGGGGTGTTGGCTCAGCCGCCAGGCCAAAGCTACCTCCACAGCCCTATCAGATCTGCTCACAGAAGAAGAAACCACCAGGCACGCCACCCTACAGAATAGAGCTGCCATTGATTTTTGCCTTCTTGCGCACGGCCACAGCTGTCAAGACTTTGCTGGTCTGTGCTGTTTTAATTTAACATCTAAAAGCACCTCCATACACACCAGCATTCAGCAAATTCAAAACCAAGTGCAAAACCTCATGACGGAGACCAAAGACATCAACGTAGTAGATAAAGCTCTCACGCAATGGGGAATTCCCGGGTGGTTTGTACCAATTCTTAAAAATTTGGTGTGGATTTTAGTGGTCATTTTCATGATAATGGTTGCCCTGAGTTGTTTTAAAAGAGTAATAGAAAAGTCACTTGGAAAAATTTATTTAATAAACAAAGAAGGGGGAGATGTAGGAATTGGGAGTGAGAAAGTTAGCTCAGGGATGCCCTGGGAAAACACCATTGTCTGAGTCAGGGAAAATTCATCCCTTTCCCATGATTTGAATGCTGTACCCCTTTTCATGCCCGGATCATTCAGTACCCTTTGTATCTTTCATTAGTTACTCCTGTAAAAACCTTTCCCCGTCTATCCCCCTTGACATGTATTCGGTCACGCCACCTTTACCCTTACCATGAACGTTCCCAATTGGTTAATTTTGTGCCCAACCCCTCTTACTCATTGCTGTCCATATAAAATGTAACTTTCCCCGAGGACATCGGACTCGCCCTGGTGCCCTTCAGCCTGATTGTTACCCTGTCCTGCCGTTCCTTCTGATTCACTGCCCGTTCCTGATTCTACCCTCAGCACTTTCCCACCACATTTAGACCTTGCAATAAATCAGTAGAAATTATCCAGGACTCGAGTCACGCACCTTGCACCTGGTGAAGAGAAACAACTATCTGGGCTCGAGCGGGCGGACTTCCCCCGCCTTGGTACTAAGGATATGCAGGCTCCTGGTTGCTGGCAGCTTTAGTTTTGGAGAAATCCCGGAAAGTTTGCAAATTCATAGCTTGGCAGGCCATGGTTGGCTGGAGCGAGTGGCCACAAACAGCAGCCATTTTCCAAGAGAACAAGAAGTCCTCTCTGCAGGGTCAGGGTATAAGATGACAGGTGGCTTTTGGGGCTCTGTGGACATGCAGGGTCCTAGTTGTGGGCAGCTTTAGTTTTGGAGAAATCCAGCAAAGTTTGCCAATTTCTAGCTTGCCACGCCAGGGTCGGCAGAGGCAAGTGGTCAAAACTGGAGGCCATTTTCTGTGGGAAAAGGAAGTCATTTCTGCAGGGTCTGGGTATCAGATGAAAGGTAGCTTTTGGGGCTCGAAGTAGTTTCAGACTCCTTGTTGCTGGCAGCTTTAGTTTTGGAGAAATCCAGCAAAGTTTGCAAATTTCTAGCT
>VYZP01040380.1:0-14426 GCA_013400635.1 Hypocryptadius cinnamomeus
ACCTCTTGGTGCTTTGTGTACTTGGAGGTGACTTTGGTTCAGTGACTGCTGCCTTCAGTTCTTTTCTTCAAAGAACTGCATCTGTGGCTCAGATAGACTTCACACCTCACATCTAAAATGATGGAATGGCTATATCTGCCCTTAAAGCTCTATGTTAAATATATAAACATTCAGTGTATTTAAGCCCTTAATATTTAACCCAATTTATAATTTTACCTTTAAAATTAAAAGTTAGGCATGTATTATATACAGTAAGGATTTCATTTTTAAAAGAGTTTCAAAATAGGAAATCTGAAGTGCTTCTGAAGAGATAAGTTTTGCTGGAAAATAAATGAACTACATATTTACATCCACAATTAAAATTTGGTTTACTGACTCTGGAAGCCTGAATATGTATAACTGCAAATGGGGTCAGTTCACAGTTTAGATAGAGAAGGAGGGAAAACCATTGCTGACTTCTCAATGTCCAAAGAACAGCAATAATAATTTTTAAAAAGATTCTTCATGACTGTTCTTCCCTATTTGAATGCTTACAGTCCATCCCTCTGAAAGTCACGTCTCACTTTGTCTGTGTGGTAGCCAGCACTTTTACCGAAAGGAAACAAATGCACAGATAAATTTCTTAAAATTATGTGGCATTTTTACTGTTACAGAAAGGAAGAATTTCAGAAAATAAGGCTAGTGATGAAGCTGAATCCAGTGAGCAGCATGTATCAGTTCTTACAGCACAATTAAAGTATAAGGTTGTAACCTCTCATTTTATTCTATGAACAGTTGCCTTTCACATATTTACAATTGCAAGCAATTTTGAAACACAGTATTCAGCGTGCAGTATTTGACTATGAAAAAAATTCATTTCCTTCAAGTCACACGTACTTAACTATGCCAAGTCTGCATTTCCTCAAGTACTATGCAAATTATGATAATCTCTTTCTATGCATCTTAGTTGTATTATTTCCTTAGATTCCACAAGTATTCTAAGCACTTTAAGATAAGTTTAAAATACACATTTTTAATCCAAATAATTTCTGTGACAGTCCCAGATATGGCAGTAAGCCCTACAGCAGTAAACTATGTAGCCTACCTGTCAAGATTATTTTGGTAATTAATATTTCTTTAAAAAACATGTAAACTATGACTTTGAAAACAACATTACGTATTTTAAGTTGGAATGAAAATGTGCATTACGAAATGGCATAGCTGGCTAAATAGCTAAGAGTAGAAGGAATTGCAGGGATTTGTTAATGTGGGGGATATGAACGGAGTAAGAAATAATGCTAGATAGTGCCCTGGGAGCATGTGAGGAATTCCTCTCTGACAATCTGTCATTACAGTGGACAGATACTCTTTTACAGAATTGCATTTTTAAAGCAAGGAAGCTGCCTTAACCTGGGTAAAAACAAAATTGTAACTGTGCTTTTGTTTGAAGTAGAAAAAACCCAATATACGTGGTCAGATATGTTGGCATTGAAGAGGTTTGAATACCTTTAGCTTCCACAGTATTTTGATGATGGTTACATACATTATTGCTCATTTCATTTTTAGCTGTGTTGAGTAAAAAGTTCTTTAACTTGAAATAAATACATGAACAAAAAGCATTCCAGGTTAATGGAGAGATTTTTATGTATGTTTCTTTTCTACCTTGCTAGAAGTAGCATCCCACGTGCTCGTATTTTCGTTACAACTGCACACACTTTATTTTTCATACCGTTTCCCTTCCAGTGTCACATAGAGTTCTTATTACTGACATATCTTCATATTCTTGACTAAACCCATTATTAACTAGTCTTGATGGCTGGTCGTAGATCCATTCACTTTGCATGGTAGTGCTGATATTTTTGTTTCTCAACGTATTCTTGCACTTTGCATGGCACTGGTGAATCTGTTGCAACAGGCACAACACACATTGTTAGGCAGTAAAAATGTTTCCATCAGATACTTCATCTGTTTAGAGAACCAATGGCTAACTTCACTAGGATATCAGTCCAGTGTTTATTCTGAATTGGTTTAAAAGTTGTTATGCATATTGTTGTCAAAATGAAATGTGAGAATTAATTTTAACTACAGCTTCATGATTTTTCATAGACTATTAATAGTTATTATTGTTAGTAGTAAAAATGTTAGTAATATGTAAGCTAAGTTATCAATACTTATGTAGTTATTGTTTTATAGCTTTTTTGGATCTAACTTAATAAAAAAGTGGAATATAGCCAGATGTGGGCCATTATGATACAGCAGAATAATGGTGGTACATTTTGGTTTAAAGTTATTTAGAATGAATATCCTATAGTTTTAGATTAATTAATTTCATTTAATTAGCATTTTATATGATGAATTCTAGGCCTTTACAGGTAGCAGAGTAAGGGTGATTCATATTGTATGGAAGAAATGGGATGACAAAAATTAATCTTTTAATGGAATGGTTTCATGTAATGCTTCTCCATTTTCCAATATCACCCTTCAAGATGTTTGTGTGCTGTTACTTTTGAAAAAAATAGGGCATGGGAGTGGTGGGAGAGATACTTTCATTCATTCTTGATTCTTAGGTAGTATAGACAGGGTTTTTTGGAGACAGATGTCTTCTTTAGGGGGGGATCCCCAAGCGAACACTTCTAATGTTGCAGTTGTCAGGCACAGGTGGTGTTGGGATAGTGCCTTGCTGTGTCTAGGCTTGGAAGCCCTGAGAGAGTTCAGCAGAAGTAAGAAGCAAGGGAGCAGCTGAGTGGGATTTAGACTCAGAAGAGGCAGGTCAGACTTGTTTTTGAGGTGTGTACAGAAGCTGCCTTTAACCAGCCATGACATACTGGATTTAAGCAGTGGACTGTAAGGGCAAAAGGACCTTTGAGTCACCCAGCCCCACTTTCATTTGTTTACATTCTGTTTTTGATACAATGTACATTTTCATGACAGGAAACATTTGTCATTTAGTAAAGAAATGACCTTTAAAAGCTCCTAACTTTATATTTTCAGTGTTGTTCTATGCTGTAGGTTTAGCCCAGCCAGCAGACAAGCATCTGCAGAGTGGCTTGCTTGCTCGCTTCTCCATCCCCAGATTGGGACTGGGGAGACAAGATGGAGAACATAACCAAAAACACTCATATGTCAATAAAAAGACAATCTAGCAGGTGAAGGAGAGAGGGAAAAAAAAAAAAAAGAAAAGGAGAAAGCCAGAAACTTAACAAACAAAACAACTAAAAACCCCCACAAGTGATGCAGGGGAAATCACTCACTACCTCCATCCAGCAAAGCAATGCCCAGCCAGTCTCTGAGCAATAGGTGACTCAGAAGCAACTCCCCTAGCCCAGCTTTTATTGCTGAGCATCCCTTCCCCACTCCCAGCCTCCTCTTTGGAGCAGCAGAATGAGAAACAGAGAAAGCCTTGATGCCATTCAAGCACTGCTTGAATGGCATCAACACTGTTTTAACCACAAGGCTAAACCAGCACCATTTGGACTGCTGCGAAGAAAACAAGCTCCATCCCAGGTTACTGCTGCTGCTTGCTAATTGCGCTCACAGTGATTAATTTTAGCAGAGACTTGATTGGCTCATCTCTTGTATGTTCAGATGCAATACATCCTTTGTCAGGCTTGTGCTGCTGTTGTATTTCAGCAAGGTTTAACTCTTTACCACATTTCTCTCATGAGCTCACTGTGCCACTCAATACTCATCTCTTGTCTCCTACTGCCTGAGTTCTGTGAACTTTTCTCATTTTGTTGTGGCTTTGAGGTAACAGTACTTACCAACCAGTTGTTAAGGAAAACAAAACCCAAACCTTGACCTAGAAGGGCAATCAGATACTGTAAATATTTTTCTAATTCTTGTAACTTATGTCACTGGTGCTGAGTCTTATGTGATAATGAAGTTTTTGGCTGTCTGGCAGTATCAGCATAGAGAGAACGGTTGCCATAATACCAGATTCAGTAACACTGAAGTAGCAGTACCTTTAAGCAGCACGAGCTGAGAAAGACAGAACAGTGAAGGAAATCCTGCCTTTCAGTGAGGATTTGGCTCTCTAAAAGATCCATCTCTCTAGAGTTAGAAGAGCTAATGGTTTAAACCGTGTCAATTCCTCCAGAGCTGAGTTTTGTTCCCCTAAGCCTGTGTAAGTTTAGTACCTATTCTCTATCAATCCAATTTAGCACATGTTTTTTAACTTTTAAGGGATTCTTACCACAGTAACTTCGAGGAGACATATTGGTGAAGCAGAAGAAGTTTTTGAGGTCTTATATCAATTATAATTTGGAATTACACTTCCAGGTAAAGACCTTGTAAACTTAAGTAGAACATGTTGTACTGTTGAGGGTTAAGCAGGAATGTAGTGTCATCCATGCTTTCAAGGACTTGTGGTGCTCATTTGCCTCAAGTTATGGCACAGCTCAGCTGGCTTCCACACAGGTTTGTTTGTTTCGAAATGGTTTCATTTACATTAAGGTTTTTACCAAGCAGGATCAAAGTAGAGCTATTCATTAACTGTCTTTTTAGGATTTGGTTCCATAAAAAGTACTTGATTAAAATGACTATGAAGTTTTTCCTGAAGTGGGGAACAGAACCACAACAAAAAAAGAGTGAAGGATTTTAAAAATACAATGGGAAGCATATGAACTTACCCCAGGTTTAGACATTTTTGTATATACAAACAAATGTTTTCTTGTTCTCTTGCAAAAGTCTTTCCGAGTACTCCAGCTGTCAGGGTGCTGCACTGCTGGCCAGGTAAATGCCCAGCAGTGGCCCAAAACAGCTAATGGGTGGGGTTGGGCAAAAAGCCCTGGCATGACTGGTTGGTTGGACAGAACATGAGTAAGATAAAAGATGAGCAGACAAGTGATATGTGTCAAGAAGAGATCATAAAATTAGGAGCTGGTGTTCAGAAGCATGAAACAAGCAGGATGTGTTTCAAACTACTAATCACTTTAGGCATTTGTTTTCTCTTTTGTTTCTAGGTAAAAGTAAAAAGATCAGCCAGCAATAGAGAAAATAGCTTCCCTGTTTTCAGCAAGCTCAGAAAAAAACCCCTTGTAATTTTTTTGTATGTCACGGCTTCCCTTTTTTTTTCATGCCGTGCCCTCAAAACAGGGTGGGGGCTATACTTCTAATTATTTAATTAACAGAAAATAGAGGGACTTTTTACTTTTTCACAGGTGAATATTCAGGCTAATTTGCTTACTATTTCTTTCCGTCAGAGAACACTATCCATCTTTAGGTTTGTATTATTTGTTTTTGAAGTTATTACTTACACCAAAAGCTATGATAACTGTGGTGACAAAGATGGTATATCCAAGAAGAAGGAACCAGCCCCACCAGATCTTATCTGATGTTGTACAATCTTCGCATTTCAAATCTGGAACAAAGAGAAGGAAAATTAAGTATTTGAAATGGAAAAAAAAAAGTCATTTTTGATAAGATTTAATTTGAAGAATTAGTGAGAATTGACCAAAGGGTGATTGTTTTCATTGTATTTTCTCTTACTGTTTTTTCAGGAGTAAAGTTTCTCTCTTTTTACTCCAGACATGAGATTCCTGAACCTGTTGCAAATTCCTTATGCAATGGAATGTAAATAAGATTCTTTGTTTAGTAGAAGTGGGATATCTGAAAACATCTGTTATGTAGAAAAGACAATGTAAATGACAGTCATCTTACCAAGTCTCAGACATTTTCTTCTTTTTTTTTTCAGGCTAAAACTAACATATGCATATGGTGTAACTGTCAATAGAATTTCCTTGATCACTGCTTTTTTTAGGAACCCGGAAGAATTGTGGGACAATTGTTTTAAATACAATATGAAATCTAGAATGAGAAAACTGCTTTGTGGCATGTTAGCATTTGCTAACCTGATTTTCTGGAAAGTTCACATAAAGAAAATTTGGCTCGTGAAATTGTGTATATCAGTCACTGAGGCCATATGCTCAGCAGAATTCTGGAAATTAAATTCATAGTTAGAAGACAGGGGAAAGTTATAAATTATTGAAAAAAATTTTGCCATCAAATGGAAAGAAAACTGAGCTTCCACATATCCCTACTTCTGTGTGCACTCTCTAAAAACACACACAGCTGTGTGAATTTACTATACATCTTTTGACAAACTGTAAGAGAAAGCCCAAGGTGCATTTTTCAAGAGACCATTTGTTTATAAAGACTGAAGAAAATTATAAAAGTAGTTATCAGGGGCTTGGTTTGGATGTTTATAAGTTTGGCATAAAGACTCAGCAAATGTTGGCAGAGGAGATTAAGAAAAAATATTAAAATAAATACATAAATACAGATGGCATATAAATATTATAAATATTTAGAATTTCATAAAATATATAGTCAGTGTTCTGCAGCACAGTGAACTGAACTGGTTTAGATCTGCAGAAACTCACTGTGTCTGAGAAGTCTGTCCAGCTGTACAAATAGCACCAAACAAAAGTTGTACCTACCCTCCCCTACTTGTATGATGGTACACTGCTCCTTTACACCTTTCTTTTGGCAGACACAAGCAGTGGGAGAGAAGGCAGTAAGGCTGAAGGAAAATTTGTTTCACCTTGCACACATCAGTTCTGTTTTCTATCACTCCCTTTTTTGTACTCCCAAACGCTCCTTACCATGCACAGTCAGTTTGGTGCCATTTCCACATTTGCCCTGTATTTTCTCTGTTAGCATCACATCACAGAAATAGGAATTACTGGCATTCTGGTCAACGTTGCTCAGTTTTAAGATGGAGAATCCCCTGAGGATGTTTTTTGTAATCTGCACCTGTGGCCCGCCTGTGCTGGGGCTCGACTGGAGACTCTGCTGGTTGTGGCAGTCAGGACCTTTCCTCCAGTACACCACTGGCTCCTCGTTCTCCTCGCTGGGGTACTCAAACACACACAGCATCCACACCGTGGAGTTGAGGAGCACGCTGGCATCTTCAGGGTATTGCATGACTGAGAGCTGTGGCCCGCTGCTGGCTGGGGGTGTAAATGAAGTGCATGCAATTAAACAGAGGAATCTTTCCTCAGCAGAGTGTTCTCGTCCAGCAGAGCACATGGGTGTGGTCAGCACATGGATGTAAAAGGAGCCACAGCTACAGGCATCTACAATGAAAGGTATGCTCCAGGGAAGCAAACAACAGTTTTGCTACAGCCTTACAAGAAGCCACAAACCCATGTTTCTATTGTAAATGTATTTGTAAAATTACTTTCAAATGAAAAAGGTTTGTCTGTTAAGGATTGCATATGCATTTTTATATGGAGTATAAGAAATTGGAAAGTCATTACTAAGAGCAGATAAAACTTTGCTTAAATATATAAAAACAAAATAATAAGATTTTTAAAATGTCTGGTTACTCCTGTTTTTATATAATCATTCTTTTTAGACTTTTTTTATTTCATACTATCATAGAATGATTTGGGTTGGAAGGGACTTAAAAATTCATCTAGTTCAAACTGCCTGCCATGGGCAGGGCCACCTTCCACAAGATCAGGTTGCTCTAAGCCCCATCCGACATGGCCTTGAATGCTTTCAAGGATGTGGCAGCCACAGCTTCTCTGGACAACCTGTTCCAGTGCTTCACCAGCATCATAATAAAATACTTCTTTTCAATATCCACTCTAAACTTTACCTCTTTCCATTTAGAACTGTCACCCCTTGTCCCATCACTCCATGCTCTTTAAAAGGAATGTAATTTGAACATAATTACTAAGAAATGAGTTTTCAGAAATTACGGGTCTTTGTTGAAAGAGATTCCTGAAAGATAACATGAAACACCTTTTAAAATAATAATCCAGAAAAGTTTCTAGGTCTCACTTTTAATTTAGGCAAAAAATAAATACTTAAAATGTCAGTATAGCACATCAATAGCAGTATTTCACTGACTGTAGAAAACCAGTCTCATCTCAGTTGAATGAGGGAGAAGCAGATAACTTTGTGAAGGGAAAAAGATGCCTCATATCTGAAATATCTTTTGCATTTTTATCAGGCCATTAAAAAAATAACATTTTTTTTCTTAAAGTTCATTGGTTTAAGTGACTACATACACTTTTAAAAGTTCTCTAAGACACAGTTTATAAGAATTCTGAAATCATGTATTGTTTAGGTCAACTAATTATAAAAATACCAACATAGATATGAATCCACGTTTTCTACTTTTTCATTCAGATATCATTTTAATTTTGTTTCAGATGCACTATTAATTTCTATCTACTCTTTTAAGTATCTTAATACCTTTTTTCCCCCCTTATTTTTACTTTCCTCCATAAAACAGCAGTTTGAAGAATTTAAGGAGTAAAACTGAGCAAATGACATTTTCATCCTTGATTATTAAGTTAGCATTCCCTTCCTCGATCAGTTAGGGGTTGGTGAATTCTGGGCTAAAATAAATAAACAAAGATAAAAAAATCCCTACTTACCAACAAAGTAAGTGAAGTAAGTTGTCATAATTAATATACCAAGTTGCATCATTTTCTTGGGATTGCTAATGCAGAGATTTTAAAACCTTGACCGAAACTACTGATAACACAGCTTTCAGAAAGTACCTGAAAAGTAAATTCAAGCTCTGCTAAAAACATGTTTTTAATCTTGTTTTTAAGGGGAGGTTCTTGTGGTTTCATTCACTGTAACTATTTCCCTATGTACCATCAGACATCTTGGACATTGCAACATTTTAGCTTCTAATATAGTTTCAGATTTAACTCCACTGGGATTATTTTTCCATTCTGAGAATTTTCTTCAGATGACTAGGAGTAGGATTGGTTTTGTATAGCAGATTTTCTCGAAGCTGCCCATCTCAAAAAAAATAAAATGCTAAAACCCCCTAAGGTTGGGAGCAGTGCCTATGATGTAATACAGCGAAGTTTGCAATAGACACCTAATTTCTTATGCTTTTCCTCAAAGTTCCATTTACACCTTTAACACCACATGATGACTTTGCTTTATCTGGTATTGATCCAAATTAGAGAAGTCAAATGTACTACAGGAATGATTCAGAGGAAACATTATTTCTCTTTGCTGAAGTGATGCTGAATGTCAAATTATCATCCTGCAGTCCAGGACATGTGAACATTAGCTGCCAAAAACTATGTGGTGGCAAAGAGGGCAATGTATTTAACCTCCTAATATGAACCTTCTGGATTTACAGGAGCCCACTAGGTTAGTTAATGTGTGTGTAGCATCTTCTATATATAGACTATTAAATTTCATCCAAAAACGTTACTCCTCAGCTTAATTAAAACTTGTTACCCAGCCTCACTGCCTACAGATTTAAATTTTTGGGTTTGGCTAAGAGATAACTTGCATGGAAATACCCAGTTTTGATCTGGTTCTGAGAGATAGAGAGTCAACACACTGAATGGTCAGCTGCTGTAATGACTAATCACTGTCACCACGAATGGATGTGGCTTAATTTGTATTCTGAGTTCTGTACTCAACTTCTCATCACTGAAATAGCTTTGCATCTCCTTTATAGCCCTTTACTACCCACACCCCCTTGTTTTTAAGGTGATACTTATACATTATACAGGATAATTTTCTGATAATATTTTAAAAAAAATCAAAAATTTCTTACAACTGTTGAGATTTAATGCTGGACTCCTTTAAAACCCCTTTATTCAGGGTTAGGAATCGAATTTCTATTTTTTTGTCCCTCCGTCTTGTTTATAGACACAAGAATATTCCTCCACAGAGTCCTACTGGGAATTCCCTGTCAACTGATTTTCTATCTGGGATATATCTTTTCAGAGTCACTGCTTTCGTACGTGGTACAGGAATATCGCACAATCCTTAAATAAAATTAGGGCTACAATCAAGCCTTCCAGCTTTCCAGTAGATGCTGTGTAAGGGTGTCTCCTCAGTGGTAACTTTCAGAGCTGTTTTGTTAAACTAATCTATCACTGATTGTATACTCTAATAATAATTTGCACTTATGTCTTAAAGAATTACATTCTTTCAATTTACATTTATTCAAAGGTACATCCCAGGGAGAAAAAAAACCCCTAATTCTGTTACCTCATTTTGTTGTCAGCAGATAAACATATGTATTTAATTATTTTTACCAACATTTGAATATAAGAATAAATAATTGTATATGCTTTTAATTCATCATATCTGAAACTAACCAGGTTAAATAGAGAAACAAAAGGAAGTGCAAACCAGCAAATTTCCTGTTATTAGACTGTAACTCCTCAGATAACACTCTACTTTTATCTGTAACGTTTTGAAAAACAGTGATGAAAGCCATTTAAGATACTGACTTGAATAGGAAAGAAGAGAAAATTGATCAAAGACAAGCATAAACAAATTAATGAAGCTAGTCTTGGATTCATGTGTGCATTTAAGCAGCTATTCAGTATCGGAACAAGTGGGGTGGGGCTTTTTTTGTTTTGTTTTGTTTTTTTTTCCTTGAAATTAATTTAATTAATGATATAACAATGAAGTTGCTTCATTGTTTATCTTAGTATCTTGATTCAATTAATTTGGTCGTGATAAAGTTTAACATGGTCTTAATAATATGTAATTGTAATAGGGTTGAACTATACTACTGAGTAGAATTGCAGACTATAAATAAACATTGGTTTACTGGCTGAATATTCAGAAAACAGAGAGGCTTACCTACAGTTGTGACTACCTAAACAATTAAAAATTTCTATTTTAATTTCTTGAAGTTTCTGTGTTACTGGTCTACAAGGCAAAAAGTAGGTATTATCTTTCTAAAATACTAGAGAAAATTACTAATGAGCTGAAATTCTGCCATAGCCTCGAGGTTTGGTTCACCAGGATCTGTGTTCATACTTACAGACAAGCTTGTGCTTAACTCTTTTTCTATTCATTAAAGGTGTTTGAGAAGAAGATGTGTCCCATAGGAGTGATAAGCATGTGGCATAAGCACTTTCAGGAAGAGAAATCAGATTAATTTTGTACTTTGTTGTGCAGGTGAAACTTGTGGCTGAGAAAACATGATGACAGATGCGAAATAAAGAAGAGTTTAAATAAGATTAAATATAAAAAAGCTCTTTTATGGCATAGAAGAGAAACTATTAAAATGCCTTTGTATAAAAAGTACTTTTACTCTCTAGCACAGAAGTGATATTAATCTTTAAATATTTTATATTTTCCCTGTGCATTAAATGGCTGACAGACAAGATTTTAAGATTTGAAACTTCCAACATGTTAGGAAATGGGCAATGACATTATAAATCCTAAAAATAAATGCATAACTTTGAGGTACCTAAGGATCAGGGGATCAGTGCATAGATCTATTTCAGGACCATCTCACGATGATGAAAATAAGAATTGGGTATATGATGATGTTAAAGACATGCTAAAATATAAATACAATCACATTTAGATTTTCTGTCATGTTAGTCCTTGTGTGGTTTCTTATTCCGGCTTCAACTGTAATTCTAGGAAATTTAGAAATTTGAGTTTGATTACCTGAAAAGTATAGTTTTAATTTTCTGATGAAAGAAGGATTAGATATAGATTCATGAAAATGTCAATACATACTAAAAAGGCCTTAATTCCACCAGATTATTGTCCTTTCACAGGAGTGGAGAAAAACATGGATGTATGTAATGAATAGACTGTAGCCCCTCCATTATCAGCATTATTTTCCACTATGCTAAGACATGTGATAGTTGAGAATGTAACTGAGTGACTGCCTCACTGCTCTGTGGTTGCAGTCTGGAGGAGTGGCACAGTTATGTAGTGGCTAAATGAAAAACACATACATAATTTGTTTTGATAACAGTATCACCAAGAGATGGGAAAATAAATGCTGTGCTAATTTCCAACTGATGCCGTGAAAAAGGATAACAAGACATGAGGAATGAGTCTGTCTCAGACAGTCATATCCTTTACCAATCCTCATTTGGAGGTATTTGTCTGTGAGAAGTAATCAAACATTTTATGAAGTCTTTAAAAGTGAGGGTGAATGTGGCTTTATGAAATAAAACTACCTTATAGTTTGACAACTACCCCAAAACAGCTACCTTACAATATAGAACAACTTAAAATAGGCATCTTAGCATATGTTAAACAAATAGCAGAACTTGCATTCAGTTTATTTTTTATTAATTATAGAGTCCAACAAAGCAGGCAAGCACAATAAAATCTTCCTAATGGTGAAAATCAGCAGACCTCTGAAATAGCTGCTCTGGTGAGGCTGGAGACATTTGAGAAAGATGAGGCAAAAATGACACAGATGTTGTGGATCCAGCACTGTCTGACGATTGAGGATGTGATTTGTTGCTGCTGAGTGTGTATGGCCTCAGGACTTCTCTGTGTTTTCTACTCAGGTGTACAAGGTGAGAGAGAGTTGCAGCAATAGCACAGGCTGAGAGAACCTAGCTTCAAAGCTGCTTTATGACCAGGGACTGTTCTTGAAAACTTCAGAGCAAACCTGCAGGTTCCACAGTTAAAGACAAGGATGTAAACTCCTGCTGGGTGTCTCCATACTAACACATTCTCTGTCCTAGTAAGAAGTTGAAGTCACTGCACAATCCTTTTCAATGAAAAACAAGGAAATACAGGAGTATAAATGAAATTCAGAAGGGAAAAGCAAATACTCTAATGGTACCCTACATTCAAACTGGGAGAGGAAATGGATGAAAACACAGATGAAATATGGAAGGGCATGTAGTCTTATTTGACCAAATATATATATATCTGTGTATATATCTGTTTACTAACCACTGTGAATTAAAAATGCCCCTATTAATTTGTAATCTGCAAACCAAATTTATGCAGTATTCCCTTCAGTAAGTTGCTCCATCTCTGGAAGTGTTTATGGCTGAATTGGATAGAGCTCTGAGCAGCCTGGTCTAGTGAAAGGTGTCACTGTCTATGGCAGGGGGGTTGAAACTAAGTGAACTTTAAGGTCTCTTCCAGCCCAGACCATTTTGTGAGGAGCAGGTATGGATAGAGATGCCAGTAGTGCATATGAGTACTGAATCTGCAGCTGGGAAATTACAGTAAGTTGCTTCTGAAGTCAGCTACCCCAGGAGTGTTATGTGTTACTGATAAATTATAAACTAGTTATTGTTTAAACAAAGATCATCAGAAGAAAATACCTTGAATTTTAAAAATAAATGTTATCCAAGTAAGAAAACTGTTAATGAACATTACTGAGTGGAATCTTACTTGCTAGTTTAATCAGAATAATTAGACATAAGGAATATGATACTTTCCACACAGACCCATGTAGAACCTGTCACCAATTCATTTCTCTCTGTGGATACATCTGCATGCTTTTCCCTCTAGATGAAGCACACTTCTACATTCTGGAGGCTTCTTCCATATTCTCTGAGTAGGCATGGAACAAGCTTAGACTAAACCACCTTCATTTGGCTGTCTGCATGTGTACAGGATATTTGGGCAGCCACCACAGTCAAAGGAGATGCTGCCACTGCATGTAAGGGAGTCTGTGAGACACTTCAGCTGACCAGCTCATAGGAGTCCACAATACATCGAGATGACTTAGTCTTCCTGGGGGCTCTTTTCTTGAATCCACTAGAGAGATCCAAAACAGTTGTTAAATCTAGCAAACCACTCAACCTGGCTAGTGGCACTAAATTCTACCAGGCTGCATGAATCAAAATATTTCTACCAAAACTGGCATAGTGGCTCAACATTCTGATCCTGGAGATACCTGAAACTCATAATTCCATAGTTTCGCTAATCATATATGATCCTCTAAGACTGCATGTAGAGACCCAGTCCTTGATATGCATTCAGAGTATTCTCAATGTGCATGGTCAGCTCTGAACTGCCTCAAAAAATCTGTGATGATCATGTTTTTTACTGATATTGTACAGTACTTTCTTAAAAAATTAAAGCTGCAGTCTTGCCTCAGCTTACCAAGGTGAAATTTTGCATTTCACAAAGCATCAGAACACAGTACCAATCAAGCTGTTATAGAGTCAAAACACCCTTCCTTTGTTGTTTTTTCTCCATCTTTTTTCCCTTTGGTCTAATCTGCATTTAAAATGGAGATCCCCAGATCTGGAAGTGTAATATACCCTTTTAAATTGCAGGTTTACTGTGACAGTCCTTGCAGCAGTCTCTTAGTCTCGTGAATGCTGCCACCACAGTGAAAACTCTGGAGCAGATACTCTTACGCTTCACAGTCCTGCTGGTCAGAGAAAAGACTAAGTGAGGTATAAGTCAATCCTTACACGAGATAAAAAAGAAATTTTTATCAGAACTGTCCTTTGAAAAGCCTTTTCAGAAGTAGCTCTGTTCACTGCCAGGTCAACAGGTGCTTTCTCATATCAAAAGTAAGCAACACACTAATCAAGCCTAACGTACATGTTCTTCATCTGTTGGCAGGAAGAATAAAAATACTACGAGATCTTTCTGTTTATTAGTTTCACCTTGAGACATATTCACTGTCTTTGGAGCAATTCCTTTGACAGAATATGATCATTTTCCCCTTTCAATTGAAAGCAATTTCATTACCTACCATTCCCTAA
>VYZP01040382.1:0-12961 GCA_013400635.1 Hypocryptadius cinnamomeus
CTTTCAGTACGTGGCCCCAATCTTTTTAGCTTTAAATCCAAGGTTAAGGTGTTAGAATGTACGTGGCTGAAAGATCCTCCTGAACAAAAAGCTTCTAATACTGTAAAAGCCTGAAAGCCTTGGTTTCATCTGTTCCTGTGGTTGGTTCTATCTAAGCAGCAATATGTTGAGTGACTTGGAGTGGGTCTTGAAAGTCTGGCAGTGTAAAAGGACATACATGGTATTGAAAGACTTCTTGAAAGAACTGAGCTCATTTGGAAGTGAATAATAAGGGTTGAAGTCTATAAGCCCTGTAAGTTTCTAAAGGCCCTGCTTCTTGCATCTTTTTCCTTGTTTACTAAAATTATTTTTCCTTTACTAAAATTATTCTTCCTCTAAGAATACTAAAACTGCATATCTTTCTATTCCTCTAGTGAAAAAACTACTTTTTTGATACTGTAATCCTTAACATAAAATCATCATATTTCAATTGACTCGCAGCCTTACTTAGGACAAAAATATCTGTGCTCCTGCAATTTACTTATCTGTTCTCATCCAAATGCTGGTATGGGAAGCAGGCTGGAAAACCTGAGGGGTACAATACTGTCTACAGCCCAGGGGAACAGTAAGAACCATTATAACCCCACAGGAGGATGGCAGCTGATGATAGGTGGTGGCTTTTTCTTGGTTCTCAGTAGGTTCCTGTCAGGCCTCTTTCCTCTTGTACATGAAGTTTTTTGTTAAATCCAACATATGGCATTGAGGAGTTTCTGAGTTCAGACATGCTGTGTGGATTTGTCACTGTGCTCTGCACCAGGTCTCCTTCCACAGCTCCTGGCAATAATGTTCTTACAGCACCTTCTACTGAACTCTTTTAAAAGTCGAAATTGTCCTTCCAGTAAAAAGTCATGCAGGCTTGATACCATAATGTGCTGGAAAAGCTGGATGTCAGTGGCTATCGTATGACTTTATACTGAGGAGAGCAAAACTTTTCCCCTTTGCCCTTTCCTTGCAGGCTATCTTAATGAATCTGATGTGTGTGGACCAGAGAAGGGGTGAGTCTGCCAAAGGATTTACAACGCTGGAAAGCCACCCTCTTGAATGTATGTTGGAGGCAGGAATTTTTTCAGTCCTTTGCAGCAAGAATCTTTCTCCCTCCCCGTGAAAGTGACTATCCTGCAGTGTCACTCTATGTGCACATAGAGGGGAGCAACCACAACTTTTTTTTTTTTTCAAAGTATTAAATGGTTTTGAAAAATCTACTGAAGTGAGAGCCAAAGAAACCAGAATTAGCACAAAAATGTGCGAAAAATGGCAGACTAGCATCTTCAGTGAATCACAGATTGGAAGGGACCACAGAGGGCCATCTGGTCCAACCTCCCTGCTCCATCAGGATCATCCTAGAGCACAATGCACAGGATTGTGTCCAGATGGTTCTTGAATATCTCCAGTGAGGGAGACTCCACAACTTCTATGGGCATTCTGTTCCAGTGTGTGGTCACCAGCGCAGTAAACAAGTTCTTCCTCATATTCAGGTGGAACTTCTTGTCCATCAGTTTCTGCCCATTGCTGTTTGTCCTATTGCTCAGCACCACTGGGAAGAGCTTAGTTCAGTCCTCCTGGGCACCCTCCTTTCAGACTGATAGACATTAATGAGATCCCCTCCCAGTCATCTAAAAGCTGAACAGCTCCCTCAGGCTTTCCTTGTCCTCTCAACATCTTTGTTGCCCTCCACTGGACCTGGTCCAGGAGCTCCATGTTATATACACATGCACAGTCATCGCTCAGCTTTATTTCCCCCTCACACATACAACTCACACTGTGTGCATAGTCCATTTTTCTTACCTGTTGTATTTTCTTCTTCTCTTCTTGACTTCAAATGGTAGAAATGTTGCCTGTCAGCACAGATAAGAGGTAAATATTTTTCCTTCAGCTGCAGGCCTCTAGTTAGACCCAAGTCTTCAATGGGACATGGAAACAGCTTTTTTCTTCACATGCTGATCACAAGCCCCTTCTGCAGCTCACTGAAAGACTGCTCTGAGTCACTGGGGCAGAAAATTTTTGACCAGCAAAGTAGTCCAATGACTGCCTCACCCACAGATGTGTGTGCTAGGAATATCTGTCTTCATTAGAAGTAGAGGGTGCAATGCAGGAACAAAACAAGAGGCTATTTCATGCAAGCCCTAAATACAATAACATTCCAGTCAGGTATTTGATCTGCTGCTCACGTTTTAAGGTGTGACTTCGGCAGGTTCTACTTGACTGGGACATAAACAGATTTACTGCCAGATATACCCAATGACATAGAGTCATTAACTCAAGTTTTTGGGGGACGTTTTACATTGTGGATATTTTCCAGACAGTTCTAGAAGTCTTTATATAGAGAGGATACAGATCTTAGTAGGCTGTAAACTTATATTCTTCCTTTTGATATTCTATATTTATTTGCCCATCTAGATGTCCATTATCTAGAATACTGTGAAACCTCCAGTGTAAGAAAGTGGTCAAAGAAACGATCCATCATCTTTCATCCAAACATCCTTCCAGAATTTCACAGGTACTTCTGAGAGCAGTTTGTGCATTAAGGGTCATCCACAAAGCTGAGAAATAACCATTTAATGTCAGTGTGGGCTTCCTTCAAAAATTCTGACTTTAGGAGGAAGAGGATATTCTTCAGGATGAAGTAAAAGGGGATGTAATTTTCAGAGCTGGCTGAAAATCTTGAAGGTCTTCTGAAATAAAGAATTGCAACAAGTGGAGTCACCAGGCTTGGAACAGGCATGAAAATCCTTGCTTTGCTCCAAAGGCCCATTTCTCTAAATCTGTAAGTTACTGCTTTGATAGTGTAGGTCAAAGCTCGATCCTGAATTCTGTGTTTATGAAAGACACTCGTATCAATACTTAATGTGTTGTCTTTTAAATCTC
This sequence comes from Hypocryptadius cinnamomeus, assembly GCA_013400635.1. Taxonomy (NCBI): domain Eukaryota; kingdom Metazoa; phylum Chordata; class Aves; order Passeriformes; family Zosteropidae; genus Hypocryptadius; species Hypocryptadius cinnamomeus. Next base: position 2,905 of record VYZP01040382.1, read on the forward strand.
TTCCTATAGGGTGCTTACATTTTAAATTAATTCTATCCCAAGTGAACTTTGAAAAGAGGTTGTGAAAGTTGTCAGTTGGAAGTTCTCAACCTGCTGTGTGCAAGCTTAAAGCATGATGTGTCTTGTATCAACACAAATGATTCAGTCCTTCAAACACTATAAACCAAGAATTTTACAATCAGATTAAGTTGATAATTGGGAGACCTATTGGGAGGAACTATACTCACCTAAGAATAGAACAATGACGTGAAATTGAGCTCAGAGCAGCACTTTAAGCTCACTACTGCTTAGACATCAGGAATATGGTGACACACAAGTGGAGAGAATAACATGAAGTTCAAACAGATTAATGAAACCAGTCTAAAGATAAAGCCCATAGAAAACTGATTAAAGTCACAGATTAAAAGTAAAACAAGAACTTCTTTGTCTGTCCTATAAAAGTGAACATGCCCAGATGACTACAGAGATGACCCACCTTAGCTGTTTCTGAGAACAAATATCCTTTGGTCATTATTGGAGAGCTTAAGATTGAAATAGCATGATGTTGCACATGTATTAAAGTAGAACTAACCATGAAGAATAGTATTAAAAAAACTCAGTTGAAAGAAGAGCATTATGGTTACCTGTTTCAAAATTTGTTTCAGTAAAATAATCCTGTTCACTTTCTAATGAAAAAACACGGGTTCAGCTAGTCAAAGAAAATCAGATTTTGATAGAAACTATAATGAGCTGCTTTTTTTGGTACATAAATATTGTGTTTAAATATGTTTGTTTTAGCCTAAAAGATCACCTGACAACAAATCAAATTTTCTACTAAAGCAAGGCCAAATATTCCACAGCAGAGATAAAAATCAAACTCAGATTTTCAGATTGTGGTGGATTATCTATAATACCTCTTGTCTCATGTGCAGAATGCCCATGATTTGCAACACTATAGAATCCACATCAAGGCAGATGGAACTGCTTACACCACCCTTAGAGTGGGATTTAAGGAGCTGCAGGAGTCACAAGGCTTGCAAAAGCCAAGAATTCTGAAAAGTGAATAAAAGCCATGAAAGGACTGCTTTGTTCCAACAGGAATGAAAATGAGAGAGTCACTTCCCTCCTGATCTGTCCCTAGAAAGCAGCAAGGGCACTTCTCGTGAGAGGCCAGATACTGGCCATGCATTCTCTTGGTCCATGTCTGGGTGAGGAGAAGTCCCTTGTTGCTTGGGCTGGGACTGAAGATTTGGACTGCAAGGTAATACCCAGGGTCTGAAAGGCAAAAATAGGAGCAGAAATCAGGGCAGGTGATTTGCTCACCAGTGAGTGAATTCTGTAAAGATGTAAGAAAGGCTGCCATAAGTAGAGGCCCAAGTCAGGTATATGAAGTTTCTGTTTCTAATGCAGCCAACTATAAGCAGATATCTAGTTAAAAGACATGTAAATACTGACTAGGAATTCTGGAAGCTGTCAGTTAGTCTGCTCTGGGCTAAAATATGTTTCTTACAGCTTATTAGCATGCTGCTTCCCTCATGTGCAGGTATCCATCCGTATGTGCATGTCAAGATGTGTGTACCTTATTAATAGTCTTCCTTCCAGGTATCGTTACAGATATCTCTAGAAGAAATTCTGATTAAAATGAGGCTTAATGTTTACAAAAAACCAGGGTTGTATAAAAATGAGGTCTCCTTCAGGATGAGGGAGTTGTAGCATTGGCTGGTGACTCTCTTGAAATGATGACTACCTCTGGCACTTCAAGGGAGTAGGGCATGCTCATGACTGATGGTCATGTGTTTTACATCCTTGTATCTTCACACAGAGCTGTTACTGAGAAATGCCAGAGGATGCAACTGGCAAAGCTTTGGCATCAAGGACTCAATGTGAATGTAGGGATTTTCTTTCTGCTTTTGCAAATAGTCCTAGATGTTGCAAGTGACCAACTCAAAAGAGTTGCCCAGAACCAGGGCTTTTTGGAAGCTGTTACTTCTCATTATATTTCTCAGCAAAGCAATGTCTTGCTGCAGCACGTGAGAGCACTTGTGTCCTACATTTATTAATAGTGAAAATTCTTTTAATCTGCCATTAAGATTTACTGTGCTCAAAAATGATCTGCCAGCAGACACATTTCTAAGTACCTTAAAGCTGTAAAGGATAGGTGTTCTCTTGCCAAAGTGCTCCTGATCTTGGTGGTGTGGTTGTGTACTTGGGTCAGCCTGCAGGTCTCTATGGTCTCCAGCTTACACTTTGATAGAGGCTTGGAGAAAAATCCAGTTTCACTTCAGTCATGGGAAGAAGCTGGAGAGAAAGTCAATGTGGTAAACTGTCCTAGCAAAGGGCTAGGACATGTTTTAAGACATGCCTTTGATTCAAAGCAAGCCCAGCTTGTGCTTCTCAAATGTTTGTGCTTGCCAAGGAATAAGACTTCTGCTCTTCTGTCAGCATGATGGATTTTATGACCATCACTACATCCTTTCATTCAGATTTTATTGCTATAGTTGAACAGTCCCTTCTATATCACGTTTTGTGTACTTGTAATTTCACAATTAGTGAAATTAGTTTCCTACCTCATCAAGTTATTTTCTATCCAAATATTATTTTCCATTTCTATTATCAAGATCAGGTGACATGCCAGATTGAAAAAACAATCACAGCTGGCCAGTGCTGAATATCTGAAGAAAAGTCTTAGAATTCATTTCTAAACTAAAAGGTAAGAAAGAAGTACTATTTCAGCAGTGCTTCTGGTTATCTGAAGGTTGTTAGACATCCCCTGATGCTAAAATACCACTTTTTTTTCAGTCCTTAGTGCTGCTTTTGAAGATTGCTACAAACGGGCACAGCTCTCTAAAGAGTTTTCCTGCCAAGAATTCAGCACAAATTGACAGGGTCTTAAGCCTTAATAGCTGCTTTAAGGGAGAGAGGTTGTATTGGGAATAGAACTGCTTTTGGGGAGGGAAAAAAAAAAAAATCAGGATTTTGGAAAATAGTTGAAATCTGCACGTAACTACAAGGGTATCTATTTGGTTTTCAGCTCATTTCGACATGTGAAAAACACTGCAGGGAGGGCTCTGGAGTACTGTGGATAATAATTCTCTTGCCCTCCCTGTCTGATTCACTGATCATTCCCTTTCTTTCTGACAGATGAATTAAGAGCATCGTTGTACATCAGTGAGAAGCCTGTAGCTGAATAAAAGTAAGCAAAATGAGAAGTTAATTTACAAACTGTGGAACAACCACATTCCCATTATTAGTGCACTTTTTCTTTTTGCAATCATGGAGTCAGACACAGCAGGATATTTGCTCTAAGAGTCTCTCCTTCATCTATTTATTGCATAGCTGTAGTTCCATAACTTTGGAATAAGTTCCTGTACCCTGAACTGAGAAGAAAGTCCTCAGGTCCTGCATTTCCTGATGAATCCCATCAGTGCAGGGTGCTGCCCAGCAATTCATTCTTACAATTTCTGAGCCAAAAGAAAATTACAGCACCAGGGATTTTTTTGCTGTTGTGGTTTTTTTTGTTTGCTTTTGCATACTGGTGGGATATTCTATATGTTGAAATTACTCATCTAAACATTGCACAAGGAGGTAGTTACCTGTAAAAAAAAATTTAATTTTTCTGAATTATTATCAGGTCCAGTACTATCTAGGTATCCCATGAAATAGCCAAACTCTGGCCAAACTACTGCTCTTGTGAAAAATAGTTCAGCAGGAATATGTGGCAGGTACTTGATGTAGAGCAAGTCACGGCTTGGACAGGAGCACTCTGTGCTGGGTTAAGAACAGGCTGGATGGGTCCAGAGAGGGGTGGTGAGTGGTGCTGCATCCATCTGGTGGCCAGTCACCAGTGGTGTCCCTCAGGGGTCTGTGCTGGGGCCAGTTCTGTTCAATATTTTTATTGATGACATGGATGAGGGTGTTGAGTCTTTCATCAGTAAATTTGCGGATGCCACTAAGCTGGGATTATGTGTTGATCTGTTGAAGGGTAGGAGAGCTCTGCAGAGAGACCTGGAATGGTTGAATGGATGAATGGGCAGATTCCAGTAGGATGATGTTCAATAAGTCCAAGTGCCAAGCCCTGCATTTTGGCCACAATAACCCCCTGCAGTGCTACAGGCTGGGGACGGTGTGGCTGGACATTGCCCGNGGAGTCTATGATAAGTCCTGGGTCCAGCTTTGAGCAGATTTTTTTAGAGGGATTATTAATGCAAAATTCTCTTAATTACTTTTAAAAATGCCTTTAACTGAAATGGTAATGTAATGTTAATATTGTTTGGGAGCCTTAAGTAGTGATTCATCTGAATACAGCTGAATAATGCATCTTTTGCAGGAGTTTCCAGTTGAGGCACTGATGGTATGTCTGGAATCTCTCCACTCCCTCTGCACAGTGACTGCCAGAGCTCTCAGGGTTTGAAGGACAAATAATTGTGCTCTGCTCACTTTTGTGTAATGTGGAAAATACAGTGCATCTATTGTGCCTGCTAAGGGATCTAGACTAACAATAGTGCATTTATTAACTGGGTTTCTATACTTCTGGGGTTTTTTTCCCAGAAATACTCAAATGAAAGGTAAACTTTTTGTGCCATGTTATCTGTAATTTTTTTTCTATTTCTGAGTTTAAAAACAGATTGGACTTCTTTGTCCAGCAAAATCTTGCTGCCTTGGTGACGGTTTCATCCTGGGGATAACTCTTGTGTTGCCTGATCTGAGTCTCCTGTCCAGTGATTAAGTCTAAGGTCCATTCCAGGTAGCCTCATATTGCAGTGAAACTCTGATACAGTGGGAATTAGGGGGAGACACAGCACTGGCATCCTCAGACATCCCTTCTTTAATGCAGAAAAATGTTGGAGCTGGGAGAAGTAAATAGAAGAACAGTCTAACATTCCTTTATCATATTCTGAAAGGGAGGGTCAGACCTAAACTATATGCTAAATTATTGCTATAAATGTTGACTAGGATTCTCTTGAATGTGAACCATTAATCTGCACTGTGCCTCAATGGGTCTGCAGTGGTTACATACCTGCCACTCACATAGCTTTTCAGGAGAGTCATGGAAGCTTTAAATAGCACTGCATGCTCTTGTGTGACTGTGTCATTAAAGCTGAGCTGGTCAGCACGGTTGGCCATTACCACAGCTTTGTTCTTCAAGCAAGGCAGCACAAGCACAGAGGTTTCCATTTGTTGATACACAGATTTGAGGAGGAAGAAAGAATAAAAATCCTTGCACCAAAACATTCTCAGCTTTGAAAGTCAGCTTTATTGTGAGCTAATAGACAAGCTAAAAAAGGTGGCATGACTTGGATTTCTGACTGTGAACACTTCTCCATGACACTTTGAAAATAAAGCCAGATAGATGGAATGTATTTTCCTTTCAAAAGAGACAGTCTTAGATTCCTGTGTGAAGACAGGCTTTCCTTGCACTGCTCCTTCGAAACAACCAAGTGTAATCAAGTGGACTTTAGTTTCTGCATCAAGGTGCAAAGTAGTTTCAGGATTCTGAAGAGCAGGAAACAAAAACCTGCATGTTTATGTTTTAACTTCAGAGATGAGGAAAGGGACTCAGCTTCTGCTTGTGTCCTGCCCTGTCAGCTGTAAATGTGGGGGGACAGAATATAAGAAAATAAAGACAGTGCAGAAAGTAATCTTACCCCTAAGGAGTTGCAACTGGGCCAATTATCAAAGATTAGGAACAGGCCAACTTTAACAGGCCACAGCTGTGACCTATAAGAAGAAGAGTGCTATAAAAGAGTGGGTTGGCTGGCTGAGATGGAAATTGGTGTCAGTTGGCTATTTTGTGGGGAAGAAAGAGGCAGTGCTCTGAGGAGCTGCCCATGAAAAAACACCGAGATGCTATGCAACTTTTGTAACGAGGAGACAACAATTGAACTTTTGCAGTAATATGAAAACATGTCAATCCTTGCACTTAGATGTATCATCTTCAAAGAGCTTTAACCGGTGCCGTGGAGTATTTATGGCAGCAGAAGACCTTCAGGCCAAGGGGCTGGTGCTCATTCACCAGCAGGGCATCCAGTCAGAGGAGGCCTGAGTACAGAGAGAGACTAACTGAGCTGGAAGGTCTCTTTCAGATGAGCCATGAGTAGGAATGACTGGAGAATTAGTGATTGCAGAATCCCTTGGTGCATGTGGCTGTGTTAATGGAACTCAGACAGACTCTTGCTCAGCCCAGCATCTCCACTGGGCACAGGGCAGTGGGTGAAGCTTCAGAAAGCAGTGCTTTTTGCCATCCTGGCAAACGTTATCCTCTGGGGTGCAAGTGCTCCATTCACCTAATGTGACTCAGGCCATGACCTGAACTGGACTGCTGAGTCATGTAGCTGCTTCTGGGTTGTTTGCTCTGCAGATCAGTGGTGTAAGAGCACCCACTTTGTCCCCACACTAGCAAAATGAGGGTATGTTCTCAGACTTGAACAACTTGTTAAGTAAATTCCCATCTTCTGTTTATAGCTAGATAAAGAGGTGACTTCCTAGACGTGATACCCAGTTTAATGTGAGAGTAAATTCATCAAATAGCTGATATGCTTTCCCATGAATAAAGCACTAGGGTGTCAAACTTTACAGAGATTTAAAAACAACCGTGTGTGTTGTTTTTAATGACTCTTCAAACTAATCCGGGAATTCCTCCTATCACAATCCAGGAATCTTTTTACTGACCGTCTGTCAATGCCTCACATACGCCGCCAGGGGGAAGAGTTTATCTGTCTTTCAGGTACCAGGCCTCCATTCCTGGAAGTGTTCAAAAGTTTATGCTAATTCTACAAGAGAAATCCAGCTGGTTTGGTTATTAAAAAAAAAAAAAAAGTGTTGTGAAACCTAAAGTCTTCAGTAGATTACAAATAAGTTAAAGTATTTTTTGTGGTCTAGTACAGATTACAAACCTTCCCTGAAAGTATGCTTTTCTTTGGAAAATAAATAATTCCCTTCCCTTCTTTTGGATTCTAGTGCTATGTAAAACATAGGTTAATACTGCTGAAATGCTTAAAACAATAAAAGAATTTAAATTCTCAATAGGCTAAACTGAAAACATATTGTTCTTTCCTTCTAGCCTGCAGCCTAAAAGTGTACGGGCAGTTGGACATTTCCTGCTGGGATTTATGGATGTGAGCTAGCACTGGTATCTTTTTAGAAAACTTGTTTTTTTTCCCCAGGAAATACTCCAGCAGACTAACATGACTGTGAATATCGGGATAGGGGGAAGTGGGATGTTAAGGTGTGTGGTTTTTTAATTTAGGATTAAGCACCTGTTCACAGAGAGAATCTCTACATAGTCCTCATCTGCTGTGCTTTGGTTTGCACAGTACAGCAGGCTTTGAGCATGTGAATATTTTGTGTGAAATTAAGCTTGAAGGAGAGCTCTGGCAGCGCCCCTAATGCACTTCAGCCACAAACAAAGCACCAGTCACTAGGACCAGACCAAAGCTAGTCTTAAGTAACAACTGCTAAAGTATATATGTTGTGCCTGTCAGGTCCTCAGCACCAAATGCTCTGCAGAGATTGTGCTAATTGCAGATGTAGACACAGATACATATTGAAATAGTCTGTAAACCATCTTTAAAGTGTCCTTAAATTGCTAAGCCAAAATTGCACAATTATACATGTTCTGCATACATGCTCTGCATACATACTAAAAACCTGGGCAAATCCTAACTGCAGATTCCTGCTCTCTCTGAAAGTATTCGTGTACTAAGCCTGTGAAGGTGTCAGCAAAAGTCTCGCTGACTGTTATGGGATGGGAACTGACTTTCTGCACCGGCAAAGCTGCAAACTCCACCTCCATCGCTACTGCCGACAGCGTTTGGTTGAACTCCGTAAAGCTGTCTGCTTTTAGCTGATAATCTTTTCAGGAGGAAGTGTTGCCAGCACTGCTCTGAGCACCAAGGTTTATGACCGACTTGAAATTTGCTTTTGTAGGGAGAGAGCTGGCATTGGCACCTTCTCTTTCTCTTTCTAATCCCCAAAAGTACATTCTTCTTCTCCTCTTGCTCCTCTCCATCTGCATCTGTAGAATAGCTGATTCTTGTGTGATTTACCAGGAAGCACCGAGGAAAATCTCTGTGACCCTAAGCTCACTCTAACAGCAACACACTTCTGCTCCGGGAAGGGCCCCAAAAGCTTCCCATCTAGCAATTTGCAGAAAAAGAGGTCCTGTAGGTTTTTATTCTCTTGATGAAAGTCTTGCTATAATTACTGAGCTGAAGGGTATAGAATTTTAAAAATATCAATGCAGAGGACATATTAAGAAGCCCCATTAGCTGTGCTACTAGAATGAAACCTAAGACTTCACAACGTCCGTTGCAGGATTTTTTGATCCCTGTTCCACAGATCTTCCCAAAGCATTTCCCATGGGTTATGCTGGCACTCCTTGCACTATACCTTTGTACACACGCTGGCAACATGGATGTAACCCTGCAGCTACTTGCCAGGTAGCATAGTATCATCTTGATTTTACTGATAAGAGTGACTTGTCTGAGGTCACAGTGGAAAAAAATTATCATCTTGATCTCATCATGGTTCTCAGTGGAGTTCCCTCTGTCTGACAGTGTAAATCAAAGGGAAAAAAATTAAATTAGTGGAAAAGTGGCGTAGCTTTTCATCTGTTATCCCTACATTCCCTGTGCCTTTTGAGCTTATTTGATTGCCTTTCAGGGACATGGCTTTTAAATTTAATTAGCATGCTATTACTCTTTCCTCTATCTGACACGGAAAAGGAAGAATTAATTGCATATTGACTAACTGAACCACTTACAGCAAGGCAGTGCATTCATCCAGTGGTGTGCCCACTGGTGTGTGCCGGAACTTGGGGCTCACTGGGCTGCTACTTGCAGTCTGTGACCTGTAGTACTTGCAGGCACTACACCCAGAGGATCTGCCACCTCCAGCAGCAATCATGAGACCTGAAAGCAAAGATGGCTCTCTTGCTTGTGCTGCAAAGTTGCCTCGTTTGTGCTGCCTCTGCCTGCAGCACTCGCTGTGTACCATGCACACATTTTGTTTATACATGTGTGTGTGAATTTATCTATGTATTGTATGCATTCATAGGTGTGTAAATACATTTATCTGTACTGGGTCTGGCTGGGATGGAGTTAGCTTGCTTATCAGCATTCCCTGTGATGCTGTGTTTGGATTTGTGTGTGTTGTTGACACACAGGTGTTTTAGCTGTGTGCTTGCTTGGCATGAAGGTTTTCTTTTTCCCACTCTGCCCCCCTCCAGCAGACCATTCATAGAATGGTTTGGGTTGGAAGGGCCCTTAAAGATCACCTCGTTCTGACCCCCACTGCCATGGAGGGGGATATATATTGTATGTATAAGTATATATGGGTCTACAGGAGGGCCATAAAAACAATTTGGGGTCTGGAACATCTCTCTCATAAGGAGAGACTGCAGGAGGTGGACCTCTTTAGTCTTGAAAAGACTGAGAGGCGATTTCATTAATGCACATAAATATCTCAAAGATGGGTGCCAAGAGGATGGTGCCAGACAATTTTCAGTGGTGCCTAGTGAGAGGGTGAGGAGCAGTGGCCATAATCTAAACCACAAGAAGTTCTACCTCAACATGAGGAAGAACTTGTTTACACCAAGGGTGGCAGAACCCTGGAACAGGCTGCCCAGAGAGATCATGGATCTCCCTCTGGAGGCGTTCCAACCCATCTGGACACGTTCCTGAGTAACCTGCTCTAGGTGACCCTGCCTTGGCAAGGGGGTTAGACTGGATAATTTCTATAAGTTCCTTCCAATCCTAACGATTCTGTGATTCTCTGTATTAAGGTACATATACAGTATGCATGTGGCTTTACACATATCTATATTTACACACTCCTGCATACAGCCATAGCTGCAGATGTCCACACACACGGTTTGTGTGTGTGCCGAGACACTCACACCTCCACTCCTGTGCCTCCACAGCCGCGTCTTTGGAGTAGATGCAGGCGTGTAAGTTATGCACGCACACTGCCCCATCTCTCCTGCACTAATCCTGTCTCCCTGCGCTCTGTGTGTAAATTCACATCCCCGCCTGCCCTCGCCGCTCTCCCGGCAGGCCGGGCCGGGCCGGGCCGGGCCGGG